>CAUYRT010030122.1:0-19433 GCA_963574885.1 Lepilemur ruficaudatus
AAAAAATTAGCCGGGCATGGTGGCGCATGCCTGTAGTCCCAGCTACTCGGGAGGCTGAGGCAGAAGGATCGCTTCAGCCTAGGAGTTTGAGGTTGCTGTGAGCCAGGCTGATGCCATGGCACTCTACAGCCTGGGCAACAGAAGTGAGACTCTGTCTCAAAAAAAAAAAAAAAAATTGCTCATTAGCTGTGGCACGTGGATGTCATAGTCTCAGTAAGAACACCTTTAGTGGAGTTGTGAGGGGAAAATTTTATTAGAAACTTCCAAAAGAAGACTGGAGGAGAGGAAATAAGGAGAGCAGCGTAGACAATTATTTGGGGGAGTTTTTCTGTAAAGGGAAAAAGAAACAGGGTAATATGTGGAAGGATGCATGGGGGTCAAAGAGGGCTTTCTAAAGAGGAATAGCACGTTTGTAGGCTGAAAGAAATCATCTAACAGGATGGGAAACTGATGATACAGGAGACAGCAGGGGCAAGTGCAAGGGCAAGGCCCTTGTGGGTGAGAGGGGATCAAATGTAGTGCATAGTGGAGCAGGCGGCCTTAACCAGATACACAGAATTCATCTGGATAAACAGGAGGAAAAGCAGGGAACGTGGGCACAGAACAGGCAGGTGGTTGATGTGGTGAATGCATGAATGGTTTGCAAATAAAACTACATGCCTGGGACATTCAACCCGTCGTCTATGTCCCATGCCTTCATGGGACTGGAAAATACCCTTTCATCCTCCACAATACTCCCCTTTGCTTCTGCTTTCTAATGTGTTAAATTCTATAAGTAGAGATTAATGTTTATCATCCCCAAATGGAATCACGAGTCAATCATGGAATCACGAGTCAATGGAATCACGATTCAATGGAATCATGAGTCAATTATGCTTAAGTGCAAATGAATTAGTGAGGTCTTCACTGAGAGGAGGCTTTTAATAAGGAGACACAAGAGTATGACAACCTTGGACGTGTTCCCATAGGGGTTGGGAGCTGGAGGTTGAGAAGGGGCTGTGTGATGGAGTACCACTGCATCTGTGGACCTCCCAATGTATATCATACAACTCCAAATCAGAACACATGGGCGAATTCTTGGTTTACTTTGTTGCTTGGTTACCTAGGATAAGTCAGTTGACCTCTCTCAGAGCCTCAGCTTCTTTATCTGTAAATGAAGATGAGGATTAAATGACATAAGAAGTATATGATGTAATTGTCCTATCATTGTCCCCTTTTCTACGTGAAAAGTTAAAACATTGCTATTTTGTTTCCGTCTCTCTTGGAATATATTTCCTGACTGCTCACACCAGCAGACTACCTAGCCTCTTGCTGGTACTCCAGATTCCCAAGGATAGCTTACTAGTGATTTGTTGCTTAAGAAAATAAGTCACCATAACAGGAGCAGATTCAAGGTTCACAGACTTGGAAAGGGGAGTAGCAACATTGCTCCTCAAACCTTTAGTTTGGAGCAATGGAGTCAATCAGATTGGCACCATGTTGTAGCAGTGGGAGAGCCATTATGTTTTATACTTACAGGCTTTTAACACTTGTATCTATGCCAAATAAATCATTTCACATGTCAAATTACTATATACTCTCCTTGCCCAAAATAAAGCTCCTTGATGGGAAGGGGCATCATGTTTGCATCATCCAACAGTAAATATCTGTTGATTGGAATCAAAGAAAAACAAAAATGCAAGCCACATATCAGAGTTAATTCACTAAACAATGTCCATCTGGTTTTTATCCATTAAAAAAAAAACTAACACACATAAATGCAGAAATGCTGTAAGAAACCCTCAACACAATCTTCTTAACTTTCAGAGTACTAAGTACTTGGCAAGAGCATTTTTAGGGTTCACATAAAATATAAAATTCATTAATACATTTTAGAGCCGAGACACATTTTTGAAAATCTGATATGCATAAGCCATTTTTAGAAACCTTTTTTTTCCCTTCTGAATGCCTCTGCCATGTTACTTTGTAGAAAATCAGAGCACTCTATAAACATCAGTATCGAATATTCATACCCTAATACATAAGGTAAGGGTAGTAGAGCAGGTAATTATTAATCCCATTTGACAAAAATGCTACCAGCAGAAAATGTATGCATATTTGCTCCCTAGGCATTTGGGATTCAGCTGGCATTAAAACTCAAATCCCTTGAATCCCAAGCAAGCACTGTGTTTATGAAGATAGCTTCTTCATAATATTAGAAGCTTCACAATATTAGAATCTGCAAAGCTTTATTCAGATGAAGCAGTTGCTTAATTTAATCTACAATTTCCAGATTGGCTTCCCAAAATACTATTTTTATTAATTTAGACAGAGCCAGGGACTTGGCATGATTCTTATGAAGTTCAAAAATATTTTATCTTATTTTTCACTGTCACTAAGCTTTAAGTTTATCTAAAAAGCCATTTTTTAATGACACACCAATTCATTTAAATAGAACCCCTTACCTTAAAGATATAGTCTGGCCAGGCATGGTGACTCATGCCTGCAATTCTAGCATTTTGGGGAGGCCAAGGTGGGAAGATTGCTTGAGACCAGGAGTTCAAGACCAGCCTGGGCAACATAGTGAGACTCCATCTCTACAAAAATTTTAAAATTACCTGGGCATGGCACCATGTGCCTATAGTCCTGGCTACTGGGGAGGCTAAAGCAGGAGGATCGCTTGAGCCCAGGAGTTTGAGGCTATAGTGAGCTATGAGCTATGATCATGCCACTGCACTCCAGCCTGGGCAACAGAAGGAGACCCTGTCTCTAAACAACAACAAAAAAATTATGAGAAGGAAGCTTTTATCAGGAGGGAAGCACTAACCCTTATATAACCCTTATTTCTGTTTCCATCCTTCAATATTCTTGGAAACAACCAAGAAATAAAGAACTGATTGATTAAAATGCTATAAAGTTGTCTGGATAAAGGTTAAATACAACTTTCAGTGCACTGCATATTGGTTATATGATCTTGTTATTATCTTTCTGCAGGAAGCATAAAGTGATATAAAGGCCCATGGGGTAGATAAGATTCCGGTACCATTTAGTCTAGCCCCTGTCTCCACAGTCTTTCACTTAAGTGGTCCCATACAGCAAAAACCCCTACCCCTTTTGTAAAAGAAATGTGGAGCAACGTTTATGGTATTTAATAGTGTTTATTAACAGGGTGCTCTTTACAGATAACCCAAATACACCCACAACATTTAAACCAAGCCCTCTGTTTGTTTTTTTTTCTTTTTTTTTGAGTCAGAGTCTCACTCTGTTGCCCAGGCTAGAGTGAGTGCCGTGGCATCAGCCTAGCTCACAGCAACCTCAAACTCCTGGGCTCAAGCAATCCTTCTGCCTCAGCCTCCCGAGTAGCTGGGACTACAGGCATGCGCCACCATGCCCGGCTCATTTTTTTTTTTCTATATATATCTTTAGTTGTCCAATTAATTTCTTTCTATTTATAGTAGAGATGGGGGTCTCACTCTTGCTCAGGCTGGTTTCGAACTCCTGACCTTGAGCAATCTGCCCGCCTCAGCCTCCCAGAGTGCTCGGATTACAGGCATGAGCTACCGCGCCCGGCCTGCTTTTTACACATAGTGAGAGTGTATTGTTACTTTCTGTCCAATAATCTTATCTTCTCCCATATTTTTCAATAATTCCAATTAATATTTGTAAATAATCATGTAAGATCAGATAAATAGAGAAATAATTGTTGTTCTATCTCTAATTTACCGATGAGAAAGTTGAGGCTCCCAAAGGTTAAATGACTACCTCTTTGCCACTCAAAAAAAAAACCCCAAAAAACAAAACAGTTTGTCAGTGGTGGCGCCAGGATACACGTCTAGATTCTTGACTCTAGATCCTAGGCTCATTTCCATCGCCTCTCATGAATAAACTTTCTTATATAAACAGGTCACTAAGAGGTTAGATTCTACTGACTAGGGAAAATGACTTCAGAGACATTCTCGTATGTTGAGAAGACCGTTAATTTTTTTTAATTCAGTAGAAATGTGTTCACATTAACTTAAGGAAAAAGTGTTTCATTGGCATGTAGTCTCACTAATGAAGAAAAGTAGCAAATTAAAGATGGTAACTATAATTTTAAAGAAGAAAGATTATTTCATGGCCAAAGTCTGCAATTTGCAGTTGTCTTTGTGATGAATGACAGTGATTACACACCCTAACACATAGCAATTTAAAAAAATATATATATTTTATTGTGGAAAGAACACTTAACGTGGGCTTTAAGATAAAGTTTAATCTTGTGAAACTAAGTATTAATAATACTGAAGTGGTCTAAAAAAATGAGTTTAAGATGCACTATAGTTGCTCCAAACTGATTTAATTAAACCATGTTATGAAAATATTTAAGTAATTTATATTATGATATATATTATATACATTTTTATGTGAAATCATAAGCTCTGGATACATTAGTGAGCTCATGTCTGCTTATTACCTGCCATTGCCAAGGGACTGCACTCATCATTGTATGCAAATTATTTCATTAATCTTTTTCATAAAGGCCTAATGAAACACAAGTTGCATTTTTCTAATTTTTCAGATAGCTAAGTTACGTTGAATGGTTTGCCCAAAACCTAGTGACTGGTAAAAGGTGGAGATGGAATTCAAATGCTGTGTTCTTTGCACCATGCCACCTGGCCTTCTAACGTCTCTTGTGTTGTTTTGGTAAAGGTGCATGTTTAGAGACACAACTATGTTTTATGGGTGAGCTTATACCTGGTTGATCAAGCTGGTAGGTAAAGGCAAAGGCCACAGTTATCTCTGGGTAGTTAAAATTTCAACAGTAACATCTCTAGAGGAAATCTTAAGCAGTTAGAATACCAGCAAGAAAGACTTAGATCCCCTCATTTATTTGTCCTGTCTTCCCTGACCTCTCTGGAGGAGGCCTAAATAGTCCTGATGGTGAGATAAAGGTTTCCTGTATAAGCTGCTGAGGTAATTACAGCACAAATAAGCCGCAGAAGCGCTCTTAGGTCCTCTATGCTGCAACAAACAGACCGACTTTATTAATTTTGTGGAGGAATATGAAGGGTGGCAAGGAGACATTCTGAGATAAGTAAGTTTCTGATGACACTGGAATTCTTCCCAAGGCATTGTTCACTGAATCCTACATTGGCTTTTCATATGTGGATTCGGAAATAAACAAGACATCTTCTTATGTTTTGTTTTTTCTTTTTGCTTTGAAGCTTATTGGTGGAAGCAGATAGAAGGACTTCAAAGTGGTTCTCTTTCTAACTCTTTCACACAGTGGACAATAATAAATGGCTTTTTAAAATATCTTGGCGACAGCAAAACAAGGCTCTAAGGTTTCTTACTAGGAATGTAAGCTATTCACACTGGGTCTTCTGATAATTTGTGCATTTTAGTATTATCTAGCCTGGTTCATTAGGATGTGAATATTACATTACAATAAATGAATAATATTTTGTTTCTCTAGTATATTGAATGGAAACACTGTGGATATTATAAATTTATTTCTTTACAAATCCACATGCACTATGACTCTTTCAAATTGGCATATTCCAAATACAGGGATGCTTTTCAAGAAATAAAAAATAGATTCTGCTTTATTAATCAAGTCTGACGATAGTGTGCATGTTTGTGTCTGTTTAGAGATTTAGTCAGATAATTAAACAGTAACATCTACTATGTGTGAATTATAGTGCATGAAATATTGTGCTAAGTACTTTAATACATTATCTCAAGAGGTCGATGGCTAACAGATATTTTTTTAATTAAATTAACATGTGAAAATATTTGAACATAGGCTCTTTTCTCCATTTTGCGAGTGAAGGAATTGAAGTCTAGGACAGTTAATTGATCAATCTAAAATTTCAAATAGCAAATCAAGAGAAAATACTGACACCCAACCTAGCTTCCTTGACTCCACATGAAGTAGCATAAAACAAAGATTAACAGTAAAAAATAAAATTCAATATAACATAAAAATTATACAATGATAGAACCCCATGTGTAGAAAAGTAAGACACTATATAATGGTCCATATTAACAATGCAGGTTTTACAGTTATATAAAAAGAAATACCATCCCTTTTTGAGCAAGGAGAATTTGAATGCCACAGACATTCTCTTAGAAACTGTTTCAAGTAACTAAAACCAACAATTTATCACCAAGGAAAGCCGTAAACTATTATAGATGCTTCTAACCATCCACTATAACTGGATTAATAGTTTTCTTTTAAAAAACAGGGCTACAAACTTATTTATAACTTGTCACTATTTTAGTACACTGTTAAGAAGTAAACTCTTAAATTATGGTAGGAAAGCATGCTGATGAAATGGAAATAATTCCATACCTTAAAATGTTTATTGGTCTTCTTTTGATCCCAAAGTACTGCTCTCTGTCTAAATGTGCTCTCTTCAACACAAAGAAAAAATATATATGTGATTTTATATATGGAGAGAGACACAGAAATATATGTGGAAAACCATTAATTAGTAAATCTAGGTACGAGGTGTTCGTTGTACTATTCTTTCAATTTTCTGAAATTTTAAATTTTCACTACCAGTGACCTCTCTTTGATGCACAGATGCTTCCATCCTCCTCATTTATCCTGCTGCCATTCCTGAACATACTAAATGTATGGAATTTAATGTTATAAATTACCTGAAAATTTCTGTGACTTTATCAAGCTCAGATTTTTTTTTTCTCTCTATGCATTTATCTCTTACACTGGTGCTTTTCAAGTACTTGGAGATTATGGAATCTGTATGAGAATCTTCCAAAATTCTCCAAGCCTATAATTATCCACAAAGCTTTGTTCAGGCCCAGGACCAGAAAACAAATCATCACCATCCTCTTTTTCAAGGAATCTTCAAAATGGTTCCTAGGACATTGACGTTCCAGAAAATACAATTTGAAAGAAATGCTTTTTTTGAAGTCACTCTATCTTCAAACCCTTTACATCTAATCCACATAATTTGCAATAAGCCTGAGTTGTGAGAGGTGTAGTTAGGGAGAGGAGGACAAGCCTGGCTCTGTCCAAGGAACATACCGTATCATAGGTGTTCTCTTTCACAGAGGCCTTGAGAAGCAGTCATCCCTATTCTCCCTAAGTTCTATCAAGAAGCAACCTGAGAAGGTCAAGTAACTTTTTTAAACATAAAGTACACAGTGGTATCCAAAGATATCTATGTCAAACAATTTACCGTGAGTGAGAGATGTCTCTAACCTCCTAATTCAGAAAAAAAAAAAAAAAAGGAGACAGAACCAAGTGCAAAGTTTCATTCCAATGGTGATGTCTTTTCTAGAGCACAAGGGTTATTAATTCGTAATTTCCTCACTCTACAAGTCACGGACTCTTACTTTCAAGTTCCCTGGGGAAATCCTATAAAAATCTCAAATTGCTGTAGCTGTTGCTAATGTTTATATTATAAATGTTGCACCAGTGGGAAAATATAGATAATTAAACATTCTAATATATACTACGCAAATATTTTGAAGGCAAAATAACAAATGAATTCCTCTATACAACACTTCCACTCAGCAGTTGATGAGAGAGATGTAGAGAGCCTTCCTGAGCTAAAGCACCAACTGTGCTGCTTGATGCATGAAGAATAACCACATAAATAATTGTACAGTGCCACAAATATTTACTTTACAGCACTACAGTCTAGGTAGTATGACTTGTACATGGTGGCTTAATCAAACAGGCTACCCTGTAAAACACTTAGCCTCTAGTGAGATATTGTAATTAAACCTCTATCTGCAATATCATGGAACACAAAATAGGAAGCAAGTTGGAACAGCCTTCCTGGCAGAAAGGGAGCACAGCTATTAAAAGATGGATGGAGTAAGGATGCTTGTAAAGGAAGGGTAACTAAGCTTCCTCTCCTCCTCCTTCTTATTAGGCTAAAGGAAAGGTGCTCTAAGAATAAAGGGCAGGAAACAGGAATGAGATTCATTCTTTATTTTAGTTTTTCAACAAATATTAATATATATTAAATTTCATCCTTTCTTGTAGTTTCCTGGGGTATATAACATAAGACAGAATCCTTTCCCTCATGAAATAGAGCAGGGGTAGAAGAAATAAAAAGATAAAACAACATAACACACAAGCATGTTTATCAAGTATTTTCAGGTAAGAATAAGTACCACAGAGAAAAATAAAGCAGAGCAAGGGGCTAGAAAGGGCGTTATTTTAGATTGGAGTGGGGTCAGCAAAAGCCTCTCTAGTTAGTGACATTTGATTAGAAGCCTGAATGGAAGTAAGAGTGAGCCGTGTTGACATCTGGGTACTCATCTTCCAGGCAGAAGAAAACCAGGTGCAAAGGCCCAGAAGTGTAAACGTGTGTGGTTCATTGAAGTAAAGAAAGAAGGCTCACGCTGCTGGAGAACAGAAGATGAGGTCAGAGGCAGCCTGGGGCCAGATAATGTAGGGCCTTAAAAACCATGGTGAGCATTTTAGGCTCTTTTCTAAGAATCACTTAAATGCTTCCAGCATGATGCTGTTTGTGTGTTGACAGTGATGTTAGAGAACGAAACACTGTAAACATCCAAGGAGAAAAACTGGGAGATAAGAGAGGGAAGAATGGAAAAATAAAGCAAATGGGATTTCATAAAAAGGCTTTAGACTTGACTTTAGCAGTCAGGCAGTGGCCAAGCTTGCCAGGCCACCTTTCGGCGTGTGTCCTGGGGGTGGCCGCCATTACTTTACAAAGCCCTTTTTACAGTAAGTGTTTTAAAAACTCAATATATTGAAGACTTGAGGACACTAAAAGGTCAGGAAAACACTATTTATAGATATACTGATAAAATGCTTGCTCTGATTAAAGCAACAGCCTCAGACCATGTTTCATAGATTTCCACTGGCATTTGATTCAGATAGTAGACTAAGATAATTCCTGTTTAAATAAAAAACACAAAAAACAAAAAACAAAAACAAAACCTCACCGGGAGTCTGCACTTAAAGCAAAACACAAAGCACCTCTAGTAAATTAGGACTGAGCTAATTGGGTTTTCTCCTAGTGCACCTATGCACTTTTGCTATGATTGTTTGGTACATGTGGGGGTAATGAACCAGTTAGTACCATGCACGGCATCACGTTGTTAGAAGATAAATGCAAGAAAGACCAAGCTCATGCCCTTTCCTCCCAGTTTCCATAAATTGTAATTTGTTAAGTCATAAAGAATGTCATAAACACGGTTTTCAATGTTATGGGAAATACAAAATAATTAGAAGCCATTATCTCCATTATCTCAAATGCACATACTCCCTTTTCCCTTTGCCTCCAGGCTCCCCATCCTCCAATCCATTCTCCACACTTTCTGCAAAGTACCTTTCCAAGGTAAGACCTATATTCTTTCTCCAAGGGAGATCCAGAAAGAAATATTTTTAAAAAGTAAAAACTATAGATAGCAATCCACAACCTGTAGCTTCTCCCTACGGATGATGGGCTGAAGCCCTGAGTCTTGTTCATGCTACTGGAAGTTCTAGAGTATGGCTCCAATCTAGCAGCACAGTCTCATCTCCTAGCCTTCCCACCTTCCTACTTCCTAGTCTTACTTCCTCTTGGGCTATAACCACAGTGGACTATGTGCACTTTCCTCCATGCTCGGTGTTAAAGCTCAACTCAGCCACTTATCTGTGGTATAGCTTGGGCAAATTATTTATCTTCTCTGACCTTCATTCCTTTTCCTATAAAATAGAAATAATAATAGTATATAATGTATATACCCTATGGGCTTGTTAGGGGATTAAATAAGTAAATACATTTAGAATAATGCCAAACACATTACAAGTGCTTAATAAACGATAGAAGTTGTCACCCCTGATTTAGGGTCAGGGACAAATACTATGCTGGCATAAGAACTCTGGCAGTGATTTCCCTATTCCCTACTGAGCATGCCATTGACACTGTCCCTTCTGAACAGTGACACTCCGCAGTGTATGACATGTTTTTTACCTCTATTTTCTTACATCACCTAGCAATGAGTGTGATGTCCACTTTTGGGTTTCAGAATTCAAAGAAGAATTTGGAAATTTGGGATGGTGGTTCAGAGTCAAAACAATGATTAATGGGGTAGAAATAATTAAAAGAGCCTAAAGCAATTCAGAATACTTTTTATAACTACAAAACATAATACTGAAAGGAACATGAACTTGGGGTATTCTTACACTCCAAATGAAACTTAAATGAGGTAATATATATGAACATGTAGTACAAAAAATATAGTAGGTATTGGAATACATGTGGATTGAATCAGAATTTTTTTTCTTTTCTTGCTCATAGCAGTACTCGATTATGTGTGTTGACTGAATGAAAAAGAAAACCCTTGGAATAGTTAATAATGATCTTCAGTCTCATGGAGGTTCTTGTAAATCTTTTCTAACTATCCACTGAGAGGGGAAAAAGAGTATATATTATATATAAGTAATAAAGATTAATCAGGAGGAAGAATTTTCCAACAGCTGGACTATGAAGTAGTAAGATTGTGTACTAAGTGAGGTTATAGAATTATTTTCTGTAGTCGTAAAAGTAGGACAGATTCCCATATGTCAAAGATGGAGTAATTGTGGTCATTCCCAAGGGTAAAAGGGAGCAATGAGATAATCACCCAAATTCCTTCCAGATTTAGGATTGTGTAAATACTCTGATTAGTGACAACACATTCAACATCTACTTTTCTTCAGATATTTTGTAAATAATCCCAGTTGGAATTTCACTTGTATTTCTTAAATCTGCCATTAGCCCACACTTTATAACTTGGGTTTTCAAATTCAAAACTACACATTCACATAACTAAAATATGAAATCTACAAATAACTAAAGATTTTTTAAAAGCTGTTTAGTGGGTTTAGATATAAACTGCATCCTCTGCATTGTTTAGATTCATCATGAAAATTACTTTAATTTCCATGCTGGAATCAAAACAATCCAATCTTCTTAAAAGAAGCCTACTGTCTACTGTAAAGTAATAACATGTTTTTAGAGACTTCTAAGTGCATATCTTGGAATTTCTAACTTAAATGCATGGTTTGAAAAATGCCAATCGTTAATCGTGAAAGGCTGGTTACATTTCACTATAACAAAGAGGCAAAAATAAAGTACCTATACTGTTATTTCATCATGTAACTATTTCATCTGATATTAAAAAGTACCTAATTTTTAAGATTTGAAAAAAGTCACTAAAATACATAAGATATATATGTCCATTTTCCAAAAAGCAATTTTCATGGCATGTTTCATGAAAATAAATTTGAAAAGTCTTAAGCATATACTCAAATAAGACAATATAAATAAATATAAATATAGACCACCATGAGCTGAAACAAACTGTGATACAGCTTTGCTAAGAAACAGAAGAAGAGGAGTGTGCAAGTTGGAAGGAAATAAAAGATGAAAATGAATCATAGTCATTACTAAAGTTATTTTATAAGTTTAATGATTAATGAATTCTTTAAACCTATATTATAGAACATTATTCCAAACTCGTATCTTTTTTTTGGCAATTGTGAAGAATTTTGTTTTAACTCACCTAAAGGAAGATCATTTTTGCATAAGTAACATCAGATATCATTTAATTGTTCTTTTTGCAACTTGCTGCAAGAAAATTTGTATAATGTATGAGTAAAACTGGCTTTTTAGTCATTTTAAAATTTGGGTTCTTTTGAAAAGGAAAAAATCCCAGTATTTATAGCTCTATGTTCTTAGCACATAAAAAAATCTATTCTAAGAAAAAGAAAGGTCACATTATTATATTTGGGAACCAAAACTCAACATTAAGGAGAATATTACCACGGTTTTACAAAGACTTATCATATCTAAAAATTAACTATCTAAAATTAAATATCCTTTTGGTCAAAATAATGGTTTAATATTAACTCATGTAGTAAAACATATGCATCTATGAATTGTATATTTTCTATGTATGTTCTTTTTGTGAGAACTAATTAACAATATGACTATATGTCTTCTTCCCCTATTCAGTTATACTACTTAGCAGACTATATGAAAATATACACACGTTAGGGGTGGGATAAAGCACAAGAGACACAACTTCAAATCAGTACATCCTTATATAAAAACCTTCTTTCTACTAGTGCTACCACCATTGGTAGGTTTTGAAAAAAAATCTAATCACGTGTGTTCTACAAGAGATTACAATTAAATAACAAGATTTAATACATTAAGAAGATGACCAATAACATTCTCCAATAAAGCAATTATATGAACAACAGTCCATTGCCAGGAAACAAGAATAGCATATCATACTTAGCAGGTAAAGTATATGTTGGCTAAACATGTGGTATCTATCAAAGGCATGCTACATCTTTCTAAGGGTAACCTTAATTTGCCAATACACTATGCAGTAGGTTACGCAGACAAACATTTCAGATAAGTAGAAAATAAGTCAAGTGAATATTAATTTTCAACAGTCAGATCTCCCCAGTTTATAATGTCTGTTGGCAATTTAGCATGCAGTCACAAAATCACGATGTTATAATTGCCTCTAAGAGGTATGAGCTCCCTTTATTGCTATGATCCCTAGTAAATAAAACTGAGGTAGAGTACCCAATTTTGAAAGGTACCTTAATCTGAAAAGAAATATAGCCTTCAAAGAAATCTGAAGTGGTCTAGCTTTTACAGGCAAAGGTAATTTAAGATTACTGTGTTTTTCTTTACATTTCATTATTATACTCGTTTAAGGAGGCTACCTTAGTGTATTTACATTCCTTATAAACATACATATGAAAGGTGGCAGGTTCAGTGCAATTTTTACAGAAGGTTCTTGAATGTATTTATTTGGCATTCCCAAAATATCTGTAAATTTTAAGTTTCTTTTTTTAAAAAATAAGAGGCTCTTAAAGATAACAGCAATTTGAAATCATAAAATAATTAGCCATTCAATTTCAAAAGTGGGAACTTAGTTTTCCTTTAAGTTGTATGAAAATAAAACTCAATAAATCAAAAACCCATCTGTTTATACCCTGTAAACATGTGGTACAGTTAACTAAGTTTTACTTTATGCACTGTCTAAAGAAATAAATTAGAACTAAGATTAAAACATTTATTTTTGTCCCTAAAAATATTTTTAAAAATCATCAACCACAAAACAAAAAAGTTTACCTAGAATTAGCAATGTATTTTTTAAGAGCAGTAATTTTAAAGAGTCTCTACAGTCAGAGGCATATTTTATCTGGAAGCAGCCAGTAGCACAATGACAATTTAGCACACAGCGCACTATGTATTCTTCAGCTGACCTGGTCTCCATTCACTTCACACTTGTGGTATCTATTAGGAACAAAACTCAAACGTTCCATTTTCTACATTCTAGATCACAGCTGCTCGTGCAAGAATCTGAAAAGCACTGTAGACACCTCCAAGTCCCGTCTTACCATGTATGAGCCACAGTGAAGCGACGACGCTGCCGAATGCTTTTATTCACCAGCAACTTTCTGAAAAAGCATGGTGAGTTCCTTGGTGAACTGCGTGGAGAAATTTTGGGAGATGTAGGTCTGTTCCCCGGCAGTCTCGGAAGCTCAAGTTCTAAGTGCATTTGCTCCTTGAAAGTCTTTATGCAAACCTCAGATTCAGAAGCAGTAAGTTCCTTTGAAGAATCTTTTGCTGTCATGTCTTGTAAGGAGTGCTAGCTTTCACCATACAAAACAAAAGCCTCAAACATAGCAGAGATACTGCTGCAGGTTAGAAGGCTGGTAAGTCTGCAAACTATTTCCAGTTTAATTTGGGAAGCTGTGGCTCCAATGTATGCTGCTTAGAGCAAGAGCAGCATACTCGAAGAATGGCAAGTCAGGCTGTCACAAGAAGCTTTATCAGGCTGGCTTTGCCTCTGAAAATGCGCCAAAGTGCTTCCAATGTCAGTAGCCTCCTTGTGGATGAGGTTTGTCTGCAAGCTACACACTGACACTCACTGAATTCATTCAGCTGAATATATCAACTCATGAAATATTCATAAGGGCTTCTGATAAATCCTTTACATGTATTTTTTTTTAAAATCTTATCAAACAAGCTGCATTCACTAATGGATAGTAAGCAAAACCTAATCACCTAGTCACTTGTTCTGTTTGCACAAAGAGCAGAACAAGAATCCATCCAGCATGTGTAATGTTTAAAGTCTTCATTCAGAATTATCTTGCTCTGTAATGCACACAACAGTAACTCCACCTACCAAATGCTATTGGTTCAGGATTATTTAAACAACTGCTCTCTGTTTTTTCCCCTTAACAACACCCTTCATTGCTCAGATTTTCACAAAATTTGTGAGGCTCCTGCCCTCATCACAGTATAAACTGATTAAATCAGGAATTGTCAGAAAGCCTAGCTAAAACAGCCTTCCAAATTCCATTTCTGAGTGAAAGAGCTGATTTGCTGAACTTTTTCTCCCCCTCCCTTCTCTAGAAGATGCAAAACAGCATTAATATAAAAAATGTCAGTGAACAGGAAAACACTGGATTTGGTCCACTCCCCCAAGGAATTTAAAGCCCAATCTTTATTCCAATAAGCATTATCCTCATTCTTCTGTTTCAGCTCATTGTTCATGGACTGCCCACAGCAGCCACTCTATGTTAGATGCAAAGCCACTGCTGACAGCCAAAGCTCCTCCAATCCGAAATGGAGGGAGCAACCAGGAAAAATGAATGCTCCCAGTTAAGGTGCAGAGATCAAAGTCAAGCACTATGCACGGGTTTGTGCGTGCAAGCAATGTGTGTGACTATACAGACTTGAGAGTGTGTGTGTGTGTGCACTTTGTTCACAGGGATGCAAGTGAAACAGACAGGCAGGGGAGTTCAAAAAATGTCTCAAGTCCAAAAGTGGATCACTGTAACCTGACATTTAGATATACACTGGAATTCAGCTTCTATATTTTAAAAGACACATGTAAGTAGAAAGAAAATTGTGGTGCTTGAAGTTGTGAAAAGTCTGTCCTGGCAATGACTGTCGCCAGGGCCAGTCTGATCTCAAACAAATTTGACAAAGCAGAACTAGGGCTAGTCAGCGAGAGTGACAGAAAAGGAATGATTCACAGCAAGACTTCAGTGAAAAATGGAGACATTTATTTTTCCCAGTAAGGTGTGAGATCTTCTACCCTTATAAAATCATTCATATATGTCAGATACTCTGGCTAGAAATGTGCTAAATATCTACAGGGCTAAATAAGAGTAGACTAACTGATGTGTAGGAGCAAGTAGATCCCATACGAGCCTTTGGGAAAGTGGCTCAAACATAATAGGAAGGGGTTAAACTACGGGTTTGCAGGTACTGTCTTGGAAAGCATATCAATATTTCAATAATTAACTACATCATCTTATGAACAAAAGCACAGTTATGGAATTTTAGACTTGTACTGAATCCTAATAATAATAGTAATCACCTTGTTCATCTTCTCATTCCAAAGACACAGAAACGGAGCTAGAGAACTTAAGTGACTTGCCTAAAGTCATACTGGTAGTTGATATTAGGGCTAAAACTAAAACCCAGGTTTTCTGATTCCCAATTGAGTGTTCGTTAATTCAATTACAATATTGTAATTTCGTCCAGGAAGTCCCTAATGCATTTTTTAATATCTAGAGATATTTTAACTGCCTTATTTGAGAAGACAGATTGTTAGTAATATTATGGGAGAAAATATGGCTAATGCTACCTATTATTTGCTATATTATGAAAACAAAGCTGAGACTTTCCTTCAGCAATAATATGGTTTAAAACTAGGACATGAATATATGTGATTTTGTCATTATTCTGAGTGACTTATTAGCAAAAAGTAAAATGGCAATTTTAAGTCACTAAAGATATTTCTCATATTTACTTTTCAAAACTTCCAAAATATAGTAAGCATTTTAGAAATTTCTTCCCCCCACAAATGGCAAATTTTACAACCCAGATTTAGCTGTATGTAATCTGGGGTTCGGATAAGGAAACACAAACTTGCCTAAAGCAGCATAATAGTGCCATTATAATTAGCTCCCAATTCTTATTGCCAATTTATATGACATCATGTGGCCTTCCACATTACCCTTTTCACTTTACCTGCTATGACAGCCAATGTTCCAATTAAAGAGAAATTGAGAATCATCCTAAGAAATAAAGTTCTCAAAAATATGTAAAATCTGTTAACTCTGCTTACTCTAGAAGAAATTTAGGCATACCAAAGAAAGTCTATTGAAATACAAAACTTAAAAGATAACCAAACTGTTTGAAAGTCTGAGCTACTTAGTTCTGAAAAAAAAAAGAATGTTTACAGGTAAATGCATGAAAGTGTGTTTCTAGAGTCAAAATGCCAAAGAAAGAGGAGACACTGCCAAATATAGAAATCAAAGACAAATCTAGATGTTAGGAAACAGGAGACGCTACCTAAAGAAAAAGTGAACACAAGCACAATAAAAGCAAACATTCTGCTATATTTCAGCCAAGAGTACTATTTTGAGAAGTAGCCAGGAGAATAGGAGAGCAAGCAAATAGAGTTTATGTGCCCTGTTGAGTGCCTAGGAAGGAACTAATGAATAAAATGAAAACCTTCCTGTCCACATATGATCTTTAGCCCTTGGCACCTCAAAAAGAGAAGTGAGTAATTCTCAACCCATTTATCGGTGTACAGATATTTCCTCTTGGGAATGATTTCAGAATTCCAATTATAGCTGCATCTCAATTTTAGATAATGAAATTTCTGGTATCTACATCCAGACAAAGCAATAAGAATCAGAATTTATCACATTAAATACCATTAAACAATTTGAATAGAGTTATACAGTCAATAATAATAAATAATGCATTACTTATAAATATTATGGACAAATTGAAAACATTCTGATTTTCATTAAATTGAAAAGGAAGGCCAATTAATCACAAACAAAGAAAATTATAAACTTGTAGTAGGAGCATGAAAACATTATTTTAAATGTTTTTAGAAGTTAACAGCTTTGTAATAAAATTATTTCAGATGAAAATAATTGCATTCTTTTTATATTCAATATCCTTCAGACTTTAAAAGTTGACCTAGAATAAATTTTCTCTGACCATTTTTCAACTGACTGTCATAAAACTAAAAACTGCAGTTTCTGTGCAATAATATTATACCTAGTACAACATCTAACTCAAAATAACATTAATAACATCCCATCTGTCATTAATACAAAGCTGGATACTTGAGAAGATAATTTATTTGGAACTTTTTAAAAAAGGAATAGATTTAAGACTATCAATATTAACAGAGTTGAAGTATTGCTGATTATATCTTTATTTCACTGCCTAGCTCTTTTTTTCTAAAACAACACATCGTCTGGGCACAGCCATTCGACTCTATTCAATTAAAGATTATACCAGTGCCCTTCCTTCAGTCAAAGATGAGGTAATAAGTGAGTAGAGTTGAACACCAACAAATAATAGTAGCCTCTTCCAATAGGATATGTTGTTATACAACAGTATACAACAGTATATAACAGCAAATACACTGTTATAAATAACTATATCACCACAAATTACAACTTCTCCAAATTTTCCTATTTTTGTTTTAAAACATGAAGCTAAAGAATTATTCTAACATGATAGAAAACATATATAGCCATCTTGGAAAAGAAAAAATAACTGACAAATCATAAGAATAAAGAATTATAGAGATGTAACTTACATCTACTGCATGCCTACTGAGTGCTAGAAATGCTAGGAAGCATTCCTAATAAATTATCTTATTTGATCTTCTTAAACATATTAGACAAATACTATTGAAATTCCTTGTTTGACTTCCCCGTGTATTACATATTTAATGTATGACCTTTTAGGGCAGGGCTGAGTCTTATTTAATATTGTATTTCTGGAATGTGGGATAGAGTGTATGGCACAGAGTAGACATTCAATAAATATTTGTAGACTGAATGTACATTATTTTTCCCATTTTTCAGATAAGAACATCAAGACACAAAGTTGCATAGTTTTTAAAGAGTTGATCCTATAATCAAATCCAGGTCTTCCCACTCTAACTATGGCATCCATTTTATTATACTACACCAATGCTACCTAAGCTTTTTATAACAGAGGACACCTAATGGGACAGAAGAGGAAATTCAGGCTCCCAGGGTGGTCTAGTCGTATTGCTACAAGTTCATCTTCACATGTACCAAACACCCTTGAGTCTGAAGTTACCTAACATGTTTTCTTTATAAGATGATGTGAATTACTTCACTTTTATCCATATGATGCTACTTAATTACTCATCTTTTGTAAAATGTCACTTCAGAAAGATCAGGTTTTAACCTGTACCACCTGGTAAAGCCACCTGAATCCTAGGTGGGAGGCTTGTATGCTAGATGCTTGAGCATGGTATGGTATCATGTTTCTTCAGGGTGGTTCTATTCAAGAAAGAATCGCCCACTCAAAGCCCTTCAGCGACTCCTCATCACTTAGAGTAAAAGCCGAAGCCCACACAATGGCCTTAAGGTCCCTATATGAATGAGCCCCCGCCCTTCCCCATCTGCAGTACCTCTCTGAATTCATCTCCTTCGAATCTCACCCTAGCACACTCTGCTCCAGCCACATGGGCCTCCTTTCTGTTCACTGAACATGTCGTTCGAGTTTCCTTTTCCCCAAGATATCTGCATGGTTTGGTTTTTTCCCTTGTCTCCTTCTAGCATTTGCCAAAATAGCACTTGCCTGATGAAGTCTTCCATAAGAGTCCTGTTTAAAACTGCAATCTCCCCCGTTCTGCTTTAATTTTCTCCATATTGCTTGTCAGCATATAATACAGTCAATATTAGTTAATTACTTGTTTATCACTTGTTTGCTCCGCCTAGAACTTAAGTTTCATAAGGGAAAGAACTTTGTTTTGTTCAGTCCTATAATTCCAACTGCCAGAACAGTGCTTGCCACATAGTAGGTATTTAAATAAATATTCATTGAATGAATAAATAACTAATCTCCTCAGTGCAGAATAAGATGAGGGAGGCTTCAAACAAAAGTAGAATAAATTATCAAATTAGGGAAAGAGATATACTGGCATTAAGCAGTAACTTTTTCGAAATTTTATATATTATTTAATGCAGTTTTCACTGCCTGGAGTGTTATGTCTCTATTTTTTTTTTAAGTTATTTTTCCTGTTTATTGAGCTAACATAAATCTGTGTATTGAATATATTAATCTTAAAATCATGTTGAACTTTTTTTTATTTCAGCATATTATGGGGGTACAAATGTTAAGGTTACGTATATTGCCCTTGCCCCTCCTTCCCTCTCCCAAGTCAGAGCTTCAAGCATGACCATCCCCCAGATGGTGCACATCGCACACATTATGTATGTACATACCCATCCCCTCCCCGCCGTCTGCCCCACACCTGATAAATGTTGTTCCTATATGTCCACTTAGGTGTTGATCAGTGAAACCAATTTGCTGGTGAGTACATGTGGTGCCTGTCTATCCATTCTTGGGATACTTCACTTAGTAGAATGGGTTGCAGCTCCTATTTTCTTT
>CAUYRT010030124.1:0-16030 GCA_963574885.1 Lepilemur ruficaudatus
CTGTAGTCCCAGCTATTCCAGCTACTCAGGAGGCTGAGGAGGGAGGGTCGCTTGAGCCCAGGAGTTTGAGGTCGCTGTGAACTAGGCTGACCCGTTGGCACTCTAGCCAGGGCAGCAGAGTGAGACTCTGTCTCAAAAAAACAAAACAAACAAAAAAAAAAAAAAAGAAAGAAAGAAAAAAGAAACTTCTATCACTAGATGAATGTTCATATATTTTACAAAATCGTACTTCATGCAGAGATGGCCACAAGGTCTCTTTTTCAGCACTGTTTATCCTTCAAGTTGGGAACAAACGATGAAAAAAAGCATCATAATTTAGAATCCTGACTTTGACTTTAAAATGTGATAATGTCACTTGGTAGCACAAGATAAGGTAACTGGCTTTCAAATCGATGTTTAGAAAATGTAATTACAGATTCATCTTTAACATTATGTGTTTTTTGTGCTTTATAATATTAAAGAAAATAGTAACAAGTGTATAGTTATTCTAATAATTGTTAAACTAAAAAAAATACTAGTTTCTCAAACTGCTACACATTAGGTAATATTATGCTAATTTTGAATCCACTCTCTTACTTTGGAATGCTAGATCAGTTAAATCCACTGCAAAATAAACTCTGAAGTTCTGAGGTTGTTGATTTGTTTTTTATTTTCCAGAATTTGCTTGTTCATAATCCATTACTAATAATTTTGATAATTAGGCTGATTCCAGACTTTACAGTTATTTGATTCACCCGGAGATGTTTATGTGCACAATCTCAAAAATCAATTTTGTAATGTACATATGCATACTGTCCATCCAAAGCATAGGGATGGCCAGGTTTTGGCATAGTGTTCTCTGGAGCTCTGGCACTCTCTCCCCTTACCTTCTATGATGTAGATGCACTCCCGGTCAGGGGGGTACTTGCTGGGATAGTTGGGAGAGGTAAAGATCCCTCCCTCTGCATGTTTTGTCCAAGTTCCACACTGCACTGACTTCTGTGTTTCTGAGGTGGTTTGCTTTTCTGTAAAAGAAAAAAGAAATTAAAAAGAGCCATCATCCAATTTTCCATAATACTAAAAATAGGACATTCTTATAATATCCATTAGTAAATTAATTTCTAAATGTTGCCTTACTCAAAACCAATCAATTATACACACTATAAGAGATTCAGATATTCTGGAATATTAAGATTATGAAGAAAATAGAAAAATACAAAATAATTAGCGGTCTTCCGCTAGCATTTTTCTAAAGAAACACACCTGTTCCTTTCTTGGTTGCCCCAGACAAATGGAGGATGATTAAACTTGCTACAACTGAAACAGAAAAGAAAAATTAGAAAGAATATACACCGATATGATCAAATTCCATAGAAATATCACAAAATTTAAAGATCAGTATCAAAACAGAATAATTTTATCATTGCTAACTGTTATATGTTGACCCAGAACTTGCAAAATCTGATTTAAAATGCAGAAATCAGGAAAACTTGGGACTCCCTTCAGGAAGTAATACCAATTAAGAATGGATGAAACCCAAACTCCTAAGGCAAATAAATACATACTTCAAAACTAAGAGGCAACTTGACAATCTACCAATGTCACACACATTAGAGGGGGATTTCTGGACCCATGCTGCTTCTAAACTACCCTTTGTGGATGGCTTTGCCAGCATCTCTAAGGCAAGAGAGGAAGGCAGCAGGTAGAGGAGGAAGGGAAAGTCAAATAATGAGCCAGGCTCCATGGCTGATCCTAACACATTGCCAGTGTGGTGGTATTTTAGAAAATAAATACTCGGGCAAATCCTGCTGACTGTGGGGGAGGGGAAACAAGAGACAAACAGATTAATGTGGATTATAGGCATTAACCGGCATTATTAAAATGTTTCTTATAAAAATTTACTGAGCTAGCAATAACCCCTCTCCTCGGCCCTTTCCAAGCTGTGAAATTAATCTATTTTAATCTTAATTTGTATTTAATATTGTTATTCAGAAATAGGTTATTATTTTGCCAAAGGTGATTTCTACAAGCATTATATTGGGTCAGTTGTTTTCAGTATCAAAAAGAGACTCTGATCGGTAACTACACAGTAAATGTACGAGGCCATTATAGCCTGAACTCTGTTTCACGTCTATATCCTTGATTTACTCAACATTTTTAGCAAACCTAAAACTAACAAAGTATATTAAAGTAATCCTGTCTTCATAATTTCTGATTTTTCCTCATCTATTTTATTATTTATTTTGTTGCCTAATTACATAGAAGACTTATGTTTTCATATTTCCACTTAAAATGAATTTGGGGGAGGGAGGGCATAATTCACAGTTATTTCCTGGACTAAAGCTCGTTACAGAAGCTTATAAAACATTTATTCTAAGGAAAGTATCTGGGTCTTTATAATAATATTCGAGAAATTATCAATTATATTACTGAATACTCTGGCCAGTCATCTGCTTTTTAGATGGAAACATTGGTTGTTGTTATTGTCTGTGAGTGTTTAAACAGAAAAAAAAATCATTTTAACTTGCCATGATTCTACTGTCTCTCTCTCTGTCACACACACAACACACACGCCCCACACAGGTATACATCCATCAGTATCAGGTTGTGTATTTGGTGTTTTTTTCACTCTGCTCTCCTGTTTTGATGAAATCACATTATGGAACATGTACTGTGTTTAACTGCTCAGTGAAGCGGGATCTTTTAGCTGCGTGGCACAAGATTAACACTTGAATCCTTGCTTTATAATGTTAAATTTCCACCTCCCATTTTCTTACATCGCCTTTTACTAGATGACTTTTGATGCTATTTGCCTCTCATTCCTTCCCACTTCAACACTCCCCGTCACCACGGATCCATAAAGCAACATCAGAGGTCTCCTGGGCAGAACGGAGCTGGGGGCGACCCTTGCGCTTCCCTCACGCACTGGGTTCGAGTCCAGCCTGAGCTACCTACCGGAGTGGGAATATGGGCTCGCTTAGCCTCAGAAGCCCCTGAAAGCGGATTATTTCTTCTCGTCCCACAGAGTATGAGCCTCTCTCTCTCTCTCTCTTTGCATCTGCGCGCTAGCTGGGGCCCCCAGCCCCCCGCACGTGTCCATCCTGAATGGCACGCCGTTCTCAACCCCGGGTAGGTGCCAGCCTGGGGAAAGGCGGTTTGCCCCCGGCAGACCCTAGGACGGAGCGGGGACCGACTGCGCCGCCCCCACACCCGGGTCTATTCTGCTGCAATACAGAAAGTTTACACGTGCCCCACGACTCGCCGGGACTGCGGGGTCCGGCTGGAGCGCGGTGGCGCGAGGCTTTTCCCCTGCGCGTCCGGCCGCGAGGGAGGGCACGGCGGGCCGGCCCGGCGCGGCGGGAACGGTACTCACTGTGGAACAAACTGCGTCCATGGATCATGTCTGTGCGTTACACCAGAGGCTCCGAGCTCCACTAATTCCATTTAGAGACGGGAAGACTTCCAGTGGCGGGGGGCAGGAGGGAGTCGAGAGATTTTAAATATGCAAACCAAGAACCACATAGAGGGGGGACAGAGGGGGAGGGGCAGAGCGAGAGCCGAGCCCACACCGCGGCCAGACCCGAGCCGGCCGGTCCCCCGCGCCCGCTGGCCCTCGCGCCCGCTCGCCCTGTCACCGCCGCGCAGCCAGCATCCCCACCATGACGCTCGCATCACACCCGGGCGCCGGCCGCCACCATCAGCACGGCCGCGGCGGCTCCCTCCTCCCTGGCATCACCGCCGCCGCCGCAGCTGGCAGCAGGACGCGGCGGGCAGTCGGCGCGCGGGCGGCGGCGGGCGCGGGGCGAGCCCCGGGGCGCCCCGGGCCGGGGCCGGGGCCGGGGCCGGGGCCGGGCGGCGGGCGGAGCGAGGCGTGGGCCAGTCCAGACCGACGGCAGCGACGGAGCGGGCGGCGGCGGCGGCGGCTCGCTCAGTCCCCAGTCTCATAAACGCCGAGCAGCAGGTCGGAGCAGCCTCTCCGCGAGGACGTCCAGCAGCAGCGCTCCTCTCTCGGGCCCTTGGGGGTCTCCCGCTGAGGCATTGAAGGCAGGAGGAAGGGGTCCGTCATCGGCTCGCCAGGCTCCGCGCCACCCCTGCGATCTTGCGGAGAGAGGAGCGGGTGGGTGGGCGTCTGGGAGGAGGGCTGGAGCGTGGCGGCGGGGAACGCGGGTGGCTCGGGGGGCGGGGAAGGGAGGGAGGAGGAAGGAGCAGGAAGATGGCAGAGTTACCAAGTGGGCGCCTTAGTCATGGCCTTGGCGGCGCGACCCTCCCGGAAGCCCAGAGCAGGGGAGAACTCGCGCAGCTCCGCGCGGCCGGCGCCCCCGGGGCTGGAGCGCGGCGGAATGGGGCGGCGGCGGCGGCGGCAAGGACATCACACCCGCTCGGGTCCTGGGGGGAGCGGAGGGGGAGGGGGTGAGGACCGGGCCGGGATCAGTCACTCCGCCAGCCCGGGGCTCAGGGGCGAGGATGGACAGGGCGAATCCGAAGCTGGATCTTGGCACCGGGTAAAAGGCGTGGAGCGGGGAGGGGCCATCATGTAAAAATCCCTTTTGGGGTTTGGGTTTTCACTTTTTAAGGGTTAGAGAGAGCGAGCGAGCTGCCTCCTACCCCTATATGCCTAGTCTAAAGCGGGTGGGAGCTTTCTAGCCCTCTGTCCTCTGGGATGGCGGCTTTGCCATTCGCTCCAGGCTGCCTGGGAGTCGAGGCAGGGCGCGCGCCAGAGGAAAAGGCAGCAGTAAAAGTTTCGCGGTTAACCGCGGCGCCTGATGCAGAGGTCGCCACCACCGAATTGCTCCTGCCAAGACGCGGGCTTCTTCCGACCTACACCCCGTCAAGATGTTTAAGACCGCTCCAAGGCACTCACGGACCACCCCCCTGCCCACCCCAACATACGCGTCCACGCGCGCGCGCGGCGCGCTAAACTCGGGGCGAAAGGAGTTGCTGGGGAAACGCCGCCGGAAGAGCCCCGGCTTGCAAAACGCGAATAACTGAATACGAAATAGCAGTAAACGCGAGGCAGCGCCGCGCAGGGCCGGGGCGCGCGAGTGGGGAGTTCCTCCCCGGGCGCTGCAGCAGCACCTCCTCCCCTCCGGCTCCGTCCCGCCCTCCCCGGCCTCTGCGGACTCTGCCCGCGCAGACCATGGCCCCGCCAGCCGGACCGCGGGGCCACGCACAGGCCAGCGCACGGGCGCTCTGGGAACTCAGGGGCTCGGCCGCTGACCCCGCGCCTCGCGCTCCACGGCTGGGACTGGCGCTCTCCTTGGGGATGATGGCGGTGGAAAGCTGGGAAGAACTAAGGCAGGCAGGCAGCAGCCACACGCCGTGCTGTCACGCCTGGGGTGGCTTCAAAAGGCCGAGGAGAGAGGAAAGGGCCCTGAGAACAGATAGGAGAGCGCTGGGAGCTGGGGCGCCGCGCCTGGTTCCCTACCCAGCCTTCACGTCCCGACACCTGCTGCTGCCGCTGCGGCACTGGGAAGCCCACGTGGGGCTGTGGGCGCGCGCCGCGGTCCTGCCCACATTGTCCCCCGCACAGGGGCTGGGAGAGGGTGGCAATCTCCTGGCACTAAGTTGGGATGAGGGATAATGAGGTGGCAGGGAGGGGATCCCCAAGACCTAGACCCGGACTCAACCTCCACGACTCCTTCCACCGAGCTTTTGCTTCCTAGTTTTCCATGAAGCTGCAGGTCCTCGACGGTGGGGTAAAGTGACCAAGTAGAGGGGTGGGTGGGAGTGTGTGTGTGCGCGCGCGCGCGCGCTCTTGTGTGTTGTCCATCCGTTTAATGAAAGGCAGGTAGATGGGGCAGGGAGGGAGCAGAAGAAAGACGAAGAGCAGGAGAGAGAGCGCCACGGGGGTTGGGGGGTGGTCGGGAGGGAGAGAGAGAGAGAGAGACAGAGAGACAGAGACAGAGACAGAGACAGAGAGACTGACAGCTCGTCCTCAGAGCTCCAGGTCCACCAGACCCGGAGGCCTGCGAGAGGAGCCCCAAGCTCGAGGAAAGGGAAAGGGCTGAGCGGACCGACGGGATGGCTGTGGAGCCGGTGAGTATCTGCCACGGACATACTTGTAGAAGGATGTAGGGAAAACAGGCAGCAGATCTCGCGGGGGTCCGGTGGCCCATGTGCGGTTCTCGTGCGACCGCTGGGGTTGGGGGTGGCGGTGGTGGGAGCGGAGTTGAGGAAGAAATCCTCCGACTGTAAAGAAGTAAAAGCGTCCAAACAGTGGCGAGAATGGTTAACAGATGGATGAACCATGACAAAGAATGCCCGTAAAACGTTTTCTTGGATCCGGGTCATCTGTGGAGAAGGTGGGGTTTCTTAAAAAATGGCCATGACGCGACTTTATAGCTGAATAATGGAATGTTTAAGATTGGATGGTAACTATTTTTCTATTCAAAATATGCCTTCTTCACGAAAATGACAATATTCTTCAATGAAGTGGCAACACTTAAAATTATTTTTAGGGTGGGGGGAGTGAGGGGACGTGGTGGCTCACCCCTGTAATCCTAGCACTTTGGGAGGCCTAAGCGGTAGAATTGTTTGAGGCCAGGAGTTCAAGACCAGCCTGAGCAAGAATGAGACCCCATCTCTACCACAAATAGAAAAATTACCTAGCGTGGTGGTGCAGGCCTGTAGTCCCAGCTACTGGAGAGGAGGCTGGGGCAGGAGGATTACTTGAGCCCCGGCATTTGAGGTTGCACTGTGTTATAATGACACCATTGCACTCCAGCCTGGACAACAGAGTGAGACCAGGTCTCTAAATAAATAAATAAAATTATTTTTAGGAAAATCAAGACATTTTTCAAACACAATTTGAAGGTAAAGAAAACTTGGTGTCATGCTAAATTCATTCATTCAAGTGACCTCTTCCCTCCTCTTTGCCCAGGTCTGAACACATTTTGTAACCTCGCCCAGGAAGTGGCCACCTTGATACACAGGTAGTTCTTTTATTAGAGGGAAGGTAAAGGAAATTCAGGAAGGAAATTCCAGGGAAAAGCTGCTAACCGTTGCCCGTGCCTGCGTTTGAGGTCAAATTCTCATAAACAATGGCCTCTGATCTGTAAGGCCCCGTGCTGCCCTAGGCAATGCCTAGGGCTGAGGCTTTGAACTTTCACTCAGACCTCAGTGCTGAGGGAGTGACTGTGTGCACATCTTGGACAGGGACGTGCAACGGAGGCCCACTCAGGTGCTCTGTTAACCAACGGAGAGACTGAGCCAGGCCAAGTGCTGAAGCCCTGGCTCTACCCTCTTCTTAATGCTCCCAGGTAGCAGGTGCACCCTGTTCCCAGAAGATTTTATTCATTTCCCCTTATACACATCCACACCTACTTTTAACCATCCACCACATCCTCATTGCCTGACAAGCTGCCTTCTCATCTTTGAGTTCCAGAATCACCACTTGCTGAGTAATGCTACCTCCCGAAGTGGGACCCATATTTTTTTTTTCCTTTTTGAGAAAAACCAACATATGGAAAAAGTTCAGCTTCTCCAAGGGAAGGTTGTGTACACGTATGGTGAAATTACAGGATGTGATTAGTTTGAGAGGGACAGCTTATAACCTGATAGATTTTTTTGAGTTAAACGTGCTGCCCTGGAAGACAGTGCTTTGCCACAGTTCCCCACATTTAGCGTTAAAATAGTGACTACTATATAACATAATGCAGAATTAAAGGCACTTGAACCCAATTAATGTGACATTAGTTTCCTTTTGGCTTGCATCTTCATAGCAATGCAAGATAAGGATTTCCAAAGCCCTAAAAAGGGATTGGTGTAGTATACTTGCTCTTCCAATTCAAGCGCCCATAGTACGTGCGTGCCTACATGTAGTTCCCGATAGAGGTACAGGTCCACTAGGGCTGCCGCATTAATTCATAGGAGCACTGGCATCAGCTTAAAAGTTGTCTATCACTAAAAGAGGTGATGTTAGGAAACATAACTAAAACAAAATAGTGCTTCTGACACATTTGATATTACTCTAACATTTATTTCTTAGATAACATTTTAATTTATTTACATAGTTGTGAGATATAAAGTTGTTTTTTTCCATTTTATTAACTCAATGTCATAATATTAGTTTATCAAAATATTAATAAATAATTTGCTGCCAAATGTTACAGTGTTTTTGAAAATTTTCTGCAATAGTCTAACATGAAGCTTGTTTTAAACAATATTGACAAAGACTTTTCTCTTCAACAATCTGCAGGTGTATCCTAACAGAGTGGAAATTTCCGTAAAATATGAAACATGCCAAAATCTTTGATATCTCACATTTAGATCAAACAGGATATTTTATAATCACCACTAGGGAAAAATGAAAAATGGTTTTCTTAGAAGTACAAATATAGGCTATTTTTAGATAGTACAAGAATATTAGCTTCTTGTGGGTAAGAACTTTTGTAGCACTATCTTAGTCAAACAATATTTAGCCAGTACTTTCAGATACGTAGTTATTGTCCATGTTGTTTCACATAAAGTAACAATTTTGCTCCAGGAACAATGTAATTACTTTCTTTATTTAAGGAAGAAAGGGGTGAGGGGCATTAAAAATAATTCCATGATGCACCAATTTCAGAAAAAAATTATTTTTATTTCAATTGATATTTAATTGACAGTGATATTATAAAATAATATCAAGATTTTTTAATAATCATTTGACTAATTATAAGCTAGTATTCTATAAATCAACATAACCTAAAGGGACATTTATAAAGATATATTCCAAGATTGAAAGGTGTGAAGGCCTATAAAGGAGCTGCCTTTGTACCAAGTATCACACCACAATGTCCACTCACGGGTACTTTTTCCATTCCTTGTTGAAAAAGGAACTTAACAATATTTGGAAAATATAAGTTAAGCTGAAGAGTAAATCTACACATTCCACGTCAAAAGATCCCTTAATAAATACAAACAGCAAAACATTACTTAAAATTGCTAAATCATGTGTGTGCATGTTAATTATGGGTTGAATATACTTTTTTTATCTATAATTATATAAATAAATAGCATCACATAAACTTAGTAGCATTGTCTATATAAGACATATCAAGATATTATGATTTATTGTAATGTGGATTTGGAAAATACTGAAAGCGGAGATTTGCATGTTGAAAATAATACTGGAAGTTAAGATAGAACAAAAGTTAAACCTGACTTCTGAAATACATTTTGAGGACAGTTAACAAGATTTGGTGCTTGTGGAGTAATGTTGAAATAAATATTGAATGAAAATATTACTTTGTTAAAAATAATAACAAAGTCATTTATCTATTCTTCCTTCTTCGATTGTCCATTCTCTCTTATACGTGATATGGTATAAGGAAATGTCCAAAAATGTTTTCATTTACATTTGCAAGACAGGAAAAGAAGTAGAAAATAGCTCTGTTCACAGTTTCAGGGAAGACCAAGTTACAAAACAATAGAATTTCAGAAAGCAGCAATACAGCAGCAAAGTTTTTGCCAAGCAGTTATAGTTATGATAATTTTCAAAAATCAAAGAAAAATATCTTTCAATCTTTTTTGTAAATTATCATTTAAAATAATAGTCTCCAAAATAGTTTTCATATATATATGTATAGTTAATTTCTCAATAGATTTCTGTGGAAAGTAAAGTGTTTACTATAGTTATTATGGGACTGTCTACAATTCATGACTCCTGTCATAATTGCATTTCCTTCTAAAATGATGTTTTCTAATCAAGTGAAGAGAAAGAAAAGGTTGTTGAAATTGACAGAAACAATAAAGTTCCAGGGGGAGCTCTGAAGGCTGCCTCAGCAGAGTCCTCTGAGCAAGGTGGACCTTTGTCAAAGGAACTGACAGGCACGTAACGGGGAAAAAAATTGTTACATAGGCATATGATACAAATTTGAAAATTTTATTTTAAAAAGACGTTTATTTCTAGATTTTTCTTGGAGATTATAGGATGGGAGACATGCTTTGGTATTTATAAGAACTACATGTTATCCCCAGGTCAGCTTGTAAGAACTGAGTTAATATCGAAGTCAAAATCAGAGTTAAATGCTATTAATTTATAAGTGGAAAGCGCAGCAGAATTTTTTTGAACCAAAGGTTATACACTGATGCTTTGGAGTAATGTATTTTATTTTGCCTTGTTGTGGATAATCGCTTCTTCCCTTAAAAATCCTTATTGGCTCCCAACTAACCGACTTCCCTGAATATCAGTGATCTTTTAAATCAGAACAGGCAATTGATAAGTCACCGGAATCTCCACCATCCTCAGCTACTCCCGGACGCTGCGTTGGAGCTATCCGTACCACTTTACCATTTCATTTGCGGTAGCGTGCAGTTTTACATCCCCATCAACATTTTTATGACGCCAGTTTTCACTGTTTAGGACCTAGTTATAATTTGTTAGAGCTTATATGCCTAGCCTCCATATGCATTTCCGTTAGCAATTCTTGGTCTTATCCGATCATTTTAAAAGTGAAGAAAGTGGGGCCAAAAGGAGTGAAGTGATTTCCACAATGTCATTTTATTTATAACATCGTAACTCACTTAGAAAACCAAATCTAAACAAAAAAAACAAGGCAAAAAAACCTTGCTACGCATTTTGGAGTGTTTCACCTGTGTTCAAAGGTAAGCCGTAACGTATTCTGCGCTTTGCCATCTGCTCCCTTCTGGCCGGAGTGTGCATGCCTCCAGAGCCACTGCCCGATGTAATACGTGTCTATTAGGGTTAATCTGAAAAAAAAAAAAAAAGAAAAAAAGAAAAGAAAAGGAAAAGAAAACTCCAAGGGGCAATTATAGAAAAAAAAAAAAAAAAGGAAGTTTATTGTAGGGAACAGTATAGGGATCAGAAATTCCTTGGTGCACAGAAGGTGAAAATCGGGGATGGCAGAGATTATCATGTAACTGTACAGTTTTACTGGGATCACACATATGTGTAGACACACGTATGCAACATAAGGAGAGATCAGGTGGGTAGACAGGCAATATAATACACAAGCTAAACAATAGTAATTTGACCTTCTAGAAAAAAATAACAATTCCTTAATAACATTTTTACAATATTTAAATGTGATATGTAGAAGTTCAGAACATTGGTGTTAAGAACATTTTGTTTGGGCTGGGCATGGTGGCTCACGCCTATAATCCCAGCACTTTGGGAAGCCAAGGCAGGAGGATTGCTTGAGCCAGGAGTTCCAGACCATCCTGGGCAACATAGCAAGACCTCATCTCTATAAAAAGTAAAAACAAAAATGCATTGGTGATGCACACCTGTACTACCGTCTACTCTGCAGGCTGAGGCAGGAGGATCCCTTAAGTCCAGGAACTTGAGGCTACACTGAGCTATAATCTTGCTACTACACTCCAGCCTGGGGAACAGAGTGAGACTCTGTCTCTAAATCAAAAAACCAAAACCAAAACCAAAACCAAACAAAACCACTAGTTAAACTCTCTTAGCTTATGTGCTGTCGTCTGTAAGACAGCAATAATAACACATAGAGATATCCAATAACTAAATGAAAAAACATAAAGTACTTAGCGCTGTTACTAGTATATATAAATAAATATTGCTATTTTTATTAACACAAAGATCAGAAGTACTTATTTTTGTGAATAGCAAATGAAAGCATTTCCATAAAAGCTTAGTAGCCGGATAATATTTACATGTATACCTGTAGCTATGGAAGTACCTGTGCCTACTTTAATGTCTATGTCTATACCTATGTCATCAAGCCACCCGATTTTTGTGGTTCAATATAAAAATGCTGGTAGATACCTAAATCAAGAAAGCTTGGCATACATCAGAGCCAAGCTCAGTAGCTAATACAAATTATGTGAAAAACTGTTTAGGAGAGAGCAGAGATTTGTGCCCTGGGTGGAGAAAACTGGAGAAGGCTCACGGGTGAGAATGGGGGTTTGCTGGGGAAAGCTCTGTGTAACGCCACCTCGGAGTGACAGGAGGGTAACATAATGATAAAAAAGGAATATTTCAAGTTAATAATAGCATAATTATAGACCATCATAAGACCTCAAACCAAAAACACGTATACAGTACTAAACAGAATGCATTGAAGAAAAAATACACAACCAGAATCACAAAAATAGCATCTAATAAAATCAAAGTCAAAGAGAACATTTGAAAGGATGATGAAGAAAATTAAAAAAAAATTAACAATATCAGCATCAAACACAGATCACCTCAGAAAAGAACAAGAATTAGATTAACAACGGTCTTTGGAAAAGTAACCCTGGGCACACAAACGTCAATGAAGCTACACCAGAGTGTTAAAGAAAAAATTTTTAAACCTAAAATTTATATGCATGTAAACTATCACTTAAACTGAAGAGTATAGAGAAAGCTATTTTCGGCATATCCAATTTTAAAGAATGGCTAGATGATGTATTATAGCAAAAAGAATGATGACTTAAGGAGGATTTTGCAGTTTTATGGAAGTAAAGGTGAGTAAAGGTCTTATGAAAATTCATTGTTGTCTGAATACTCAAGTGATATATATATAGTGTATGGAGCTGGATGGGAAGAACAGAGAGAGGTGAATGTGTTCTAAGTTTATTGTCTGGTTTGTTTAAAAAATATAGATACTGAATATCACTAGATAGTGTTAGGGAATGTTAGCATAGCTATGTATAAATAAGTTTGGTAATCACTATAAGAATAAAACTGAAAGTAAAATGTTACCTAAGTAAAATTCAACCCATCCAATGGAAGATAACAGTAAAAAAATATATATATACAAATAAAGCATGAAAACAAAATAAAATAACAATAAAAGCATGCTACCAGAAAGCATTAAAATGACGATGAAAATAATTCTAACGGGAATTTGCAGTTTTCAATTAAAAAACACAAAAAATACTAGGTATAGTACAATATAGTAAACTGAAAGAAAAAAAAGGAAAGAAATGAATAACAAAGAAAATGCTAAAAATCAATGAAACAGAGCAAAAGAATCAGAGTATTTATTTGTTTTGTTTTGTTTTTCTAGAGAAAGGCAATTGGTACCCAAAGTCTTCCCAGGATGCAGATTCTTAGGATCTGGGTTTGGGTCACTCAGTGACTGTATATAACATGCACTCCATTGATGGCGATTATTGGAACCGCAATGCCCCTGGCATGTTATTAATATAACATCACAATTGCGAAGGCTTTTGCCTGTGGAAAATTGGGATAGAAAACAGAACAGGCTGTCCTGGGGTATATGTCTTTTCGCTAATGTTTGTGTGTTAAAGTCGGACTGTGATAAGGAAGAAGCAGAACATTAAGTCTTGTGCTGGAGGTTCCGTGATGTCTGTGCTTGAGAACATTGAGCACTCAGATTTTCCTGAACCTTTTAGATCTGCACAAGCGTCCCATGTATACTTGCTAGAGAAACAGCAGCCTCCACTTGCCTCAAATCCTGTAATTTCTTACCCTAAGGCAAATGCCATGGAGGATAACGTATATCATAATGTATTTGCCCTCCTCAAGATCATCAACCACACTTCACTGATTCTAAACCAACTACCAAGTTTGGTGGTTCAAGTTTCAGCATTGTTTCATTGGGGAAATCCTGTTCCTGTACGGTGAAAGAAAAAAAAAGAGAGAGAGAGATTATTAGCAGAACCTTAGAATGGATCTTGAGGGTTCTATATACCTACAATACTAGCATCTCCAGCTGATTTACTGTGAGCCATTATTTTCCTGAAATTTCAAGGAGACAGTCTAGTGGTTTCATAGTAGTTTATTGTTAGTGCTTAGTTCAGGTGTCTTTGCCAAATTAAAGTCTGAGTCACAAGCAAGGTCTCTTCCCGTGTCAAAATGTTCTTATTTATATCTATATTTTGTCCACACCACCCCTCTATCCCAGCTTGGCACCTGCTGATTGCGTCCAGGGTCCTGCTTTACTTTCAAAACAGGGACGAGTTCTCCCCAGTTGGAATATGCTGAACCTGGAAACTCATCATCGGTCTAAAATCAATGAAAGGAGGTAAAGAACTGAGTTTTAAATCATAAGTGATTATGTTATCTTCAGTTCAGAATATAATTGTTTTCTTCCATTTGAGCAAATAATAGAGCTTAAGAGTTGAGTTCAAAAATAAGAGAATAGAGCTAGTCATACTTTTACACACCGAATACATAATTATATTCACCCCCTGTTTTCTCCTTTTGCCCCACAAAACAATTTTATTTTCACATTTGAAGGAGACATTCCTCATGAATTTAGATAGCTAGCATGGACACTCCACATGAAAGCTCATACTGTATCTGTAAATTTTTTTCAAATTTGAAAATGGAAAAATATTTGTAATAGATATTGCAGCTGTAGAAGTCTATCGCACATACTGAGGATGACTCCCAAGAATTCCGGAGGACAGTTAAATATATTACGTGTGGAAATCCACGGTCAGGATGCTCACCTTAGGGAGTAAATATTTGTCTTTTCTTGGTTTTTGTTTCTGCTTCTCCTGAATTATTTTTCAAATGACAAAATCCTCCAGGGAAGAACAAAGCTCTTACATAAAGACTCTTCTTTTTAAGCTTTTGTTTTTCTTTTCAAGAAGATTCTGTATTGAATAAACAGAGAGTAGATTTGCAAGGGAGAGAGAGAGAAGGTCAGCTGGATTCATGAAGAGTCAAGGTGGGCTGTACTAAAATAATTCTTATACAGCCACAGAACATGTTTTGTACAACCAAGGCTGACTTAAACAGACAAACAATACTAATAATACAGATTACTTTTAAAAATGATAAATGAATTGTTGCCTAGCAATTTTGATTCATAAAAAATAGGGAAAGGGCTTCAATAAGTAAAAAATATAGATATAAAAATAGATGTTTTGATAGATGATAAATAAGCAGCTGGTGAATAGTCATATGTTAGAATTTAATACCTTAGTATTAGTTGTCTAAAATTTACCAAGTACCATCTTATCCATCTTTTTGAAATGAAGGTTTTGCCTTTACTTAGAAAACTTACGTATTACTTTGAAGATGGAACACATTGTTCATGTTACCCTTAGCAATAAGAATTTTTATAATGTATTCTTAATATACACCTTTGACTCATATTCTTTTATTTTAGGCACACAACTTAGGATAATCCCATGCGTATGGATAGAGGTGCACAGAAAGAGAATCTGCTCTTCCGGAATACTGGATTCAAAATCAAAGCCTGTCACTGCAAGCAGCATTTGGAGACAACAAATGAAAGATGTAATACAGTTTTTAAAACATTATTAAAATACAATGAGTCTGTACTTTGCTTAAACAATAAAAAGATGACAGTGATTTATCTTGATTCTGATTTATTCGGGTAAGCTACTTGAGACTTCTTGAAAACATCTTCTATATCATTTTTTGTTGTATTCTGGAGAACACTCCAATTTACCTAGTACGAATTATATACAAACTGTACTTCCCTGAGGGCATTACTGTAATAGAGGCACTGAGACTCATTTACCTCTTATCCTTTCATTATAATTTTTTCAACAAAAAGTCTTTCTATGCTGTGTATTCTAGGGCTATCTGAAATCATGAAATTTATTAATTCCTCTTAAAATCATGATCCTCATTCTAACTCAGCGTAAGTCTGATTATGCAAATGAAATCAGTTAGTTTACACTTTAATATACATGTTTAACTAGAGAGAGAATTTCCAGTTGCTTGATTACTTTGTAAGGTAAGAATTTGTTAGCAACTGTCTCAAATTATCTTTTTTTGAAGAAGACACAAGGGGACTTCAGAGAAAAATAGATAACATGAAATCAGATTTGGCTGTTCTTTGTTGTAGAAAACTTCATTTGATAAAGAAAGCTGAGACAGACACACAGAAATAAGCTTACAAAATTTATCAATAGAATAAAACATATGAAATAAAGTCAAACATAGGTCAAATTATTTTTCCTATCTTACTCATCTTGAAATAAAACAAGTGAATCATAATATATCCCAAGAGAGATTCCCAGTAGAGATCTCAGGAGAAAACTTGCTTTTAGGAGAGAGTTTATGGGGGTGCCAGTTTTCAAGGGTCATGATATCTCATTTGATCACATGTTTCTGTAACTTCAAAAGCTTTATAAATTCCATAGATGGTAG
>CAUYRT010030125.1:0-14575 GCA_963574885.1 Lepilemur ruficaudatus
ATGAGAAGAAAGGTGTCTTAACCTTCGTGTTGGCAGTGTGGGCACCAAAGCTGTGGAGCCACTGCACTGCGGTCACGCCAGCTGACAAGCAGCAGCGCCGCCGACCCCAGATCCTCCTCCACCTGCTTCTTAACTATTTTGTCCTCACAAGACAGGGTCTGTATTTTCTTGTACCAGAGCAGTCTACCATCAACATCTGATCAAAACACAAATCTGGATACAAACAAATGACCAAAAAACAAAACAAAACAAAATAAAATCCTGCTTATTTTCACTAATCACAATTTAAAGCTTATGTAGTCCATATAAATCTAGATAAGTTGCATTAATTAATTGTAAGAGGGACCTGAAACCTTTTTCTCTATTTTAGCACCTTCGGGCCATTTTTTTTACACAGACTGTAATATGGCCTGTGCAAGCATTTTCCTTATAAAATCCAATGCTAGCAAAGAACCCTGCTAAGTCAATTTAGCAAGAACTCTCTACCCTCGATATCTGATTAACCTCAATATCTGATACCTGGTCATCTTCCAGCCTCCCCCAGGTGTTGGTCACCTTGCCCTGCCTTCAGCAAGGATTCTGTTGGGAGGGTTTAGCCAGAATCCTCCTTGCCCCTGATGTTTGCTCTCAGTGATTTTCCAACCACTAACCCCCACCGTCCTTCTTAGCTATAAATTCCTTCCCACCCATGCTGTATTCGGAGTTGAATCTAATCTTTCTCCCCCATTGAAAAATCTCAGTGCTGTGTTCCCTTGACTTATTACAATGATTCTGAATAAAGTTTGCCTTATTGTGCTTTAACGAGTATCACTGAATGATTTTTTTCTTCAACAATTTCCAGCCTAGTTTTCTAGTTTGAGGAGGGAAGAGAAACCTACAGCTAAAATAGTCCATCAGAAAGGAAAATTAAGCATCTCAAATGCTTAGTAACATAGTAATAGTTATAAACATAGTAATTTGTTATAAAAATAATAGGTTTATGTAAATGATCAGAAACCATTTCTTGTGCAAAATGAAGTATATTTATATCTATAAAGCTACAGTTAACTCGTAGCCATTTCTGAGAAAAATTGGAAAGGAAGAAAAAAGGATTAAGGACAGAGAAGACAGTGGAAAGACGGAAGGAACCCAGGCTTCATTTCTGGACTTGGCCTCTTTTCATTAATCTATTCTGTGATAGGGCGTTAAAATGGATTATTTTTTTAAAGCCCATTTCCTTCCCAAGCATGCCCTGTCTTTTGAAAGTTCATGCTGAAAATCTGTTGTTTCTGACATTACCGGTGGTTTGGAAATAGAGCTTTTTGTGTGTCTCATTGTTTACAGCCATAATGATAAGTTTTTATTACTTCAAATCTTCCCAAAGAAAACAAAGTCCCGGGACACAGTGAATGTGAGAGATCCATTCTGAGAGAGCTGGGCGATCACATGCATTGATCAATGGCCCTCAGCCAGAATAACGGCTATTTACAGTGGGTGGGGCGTGAGAGCCACCCTTTAATTCAGGATAATCAAATCAGACATTATTAATTAAGTCAAGGAGAAGTAAAAAGGATGATACCAATGGTATAGAAGTTGGAATACTGTGTAGTTAATTGATTATAGAAATAGAATTGAACATCAGAATGCCAAGTTTCAAAATACCCTTTCCATGAGATTATTTAACATTAGCCCCCACTTAAAAAAAACAACTTAAAAAGCTGAATTTGGAAGTTTCATTTTGATTATATGCCATGTTCCCAGTACTGTTAGGTATTGTCAAAATTATTCAACTTAAATAATAAAGCAATTATATAGTCTTTTATTTTTATCACGAAAGTGTTATTCATTTTGTGAAAGGGTTCCCTTGCGTTTAGACAAGTCGATATTCTCAGGATAGAGCTGTGCGGTGAGATTTCTCTTTGGCATGAGTTAATAATACCTGAGGAATGAGTTTGTTCTGATCACAGCCATGATGACTAAGAAAAATAAAGAATAGAAAACAAAACAAAACCAAACCTGTATCAACATAGGGGCCTCAAAACCAACCAACAAACAAAAATAAATAAAAAAAGAAAAGAAAAAACCCCTTAAAACTGTATGCAGTAATTAACCCGTTAATTCACATTTCAAGATGAGTAATGAGAAGTTTAAATGCTGAAATTCACAGCCTGGTGAACTGCAGATTGTGGAAGGGCATTTATAAAACTTCACATAGGAATGCACCCTTATCTATTAGGTTTTTCCCTATTCTGTGCCACCTTTTCTTTCCTTTTTCTCTGCCATTTTCTTTCTTTCCAGTCTACTCTCTCTGGCCCCCATCCCACTTAGCTGTCTGCTGCCTCTGCAGCCACGCCCAGTCTCCCCGTCTCTCCCCTGCAATCTTTTCTTGTCCCACTTTTCCTCTTTTAATGTCCTTCCCCCTTTTTTCATTGTCTCCTTGATACTTTATTAACTGGCCACAATATGAGATTAAAGTACTAGTCCAAACACATTTTTAAAACATTTTGTACTCTCTGTTCTTAATATGGTAATCAGATAACTTTGATACGTTTTCATTTTATTCATTCATTCTTCGAAAATTTTTTAGCAACTACTTTTTTTTGAGGAGTTAGATACTAGGGGTACAAAGTTAAACAAGATCTGGACTCTTTCAGAAGCTAATAGTCTCATGGTAGTGATAAATAAAATATGGTATAACTATGAAGATCTTAATGCAGTTGTTAAAAGAAAAACTTTAGACAAGTTAAACAGAGTTTAATTAAACAAAGAATGATTTGAAAATCACTCAGCTCCCCCAAGCCAGAATAAGTTCAGGCTACCACATAGTCGGATAATATTTATAGACAGTAAAAGGAAAGTGAGGTACAGAAACAGCTGAATTGGTTATAGCTTGGTGTTTGCATTATTTAAATGTGGTTTGAACAGTTGGCCGTCTGTGATTGGCTGAAACTCTGTGGTTGGTGCAACAGTAGGTTAGTCTGTTTACACATCCAGTTAGGTTACAGTTCACTATGAATGGAGAAACCTTTACATTAAACTTAAAATAGGTAAGGAGGCAGCTTTAGGCTAAAGTTAATTTAACACAGTTATTTTTTCCTTTTCTGTGATTTTTCAACTTATTTTCTTTAAGTGGCCTCTAGAGCAACAAGGTCTTGAATTCTTATTTAAATCTTGCTGCATTTAAAATGTGACTTTGCTTTAAAAAATTTAGTTAATATTTAATTTTCAGGAGCAATTTTTTTTAATAAAGGGAGAATTCATGGTACTTAAAATTTTATGAAGTAAGGAAATTAATAAAATTTTTATTTACCTTACATTATTTTCTCATCCTAATAAAATATTTTTAATAATTATACACTGAAGTAGAGAAAAAGCCTTCTGGGTAAAGTACGACACTGTCTTAAAATTGTGCTTTAGATTTTTGCCATTATTAAAAAATATAATCTCATAGAATGTTGGGTATAGGACTCTTGCATTGCACACCTCCAGAGTGTGTGATTCATGGAGTAGTTTATATGAATCTGCCTACCCCATCCCACCTGCACTGTGCAGTGCTAACTAAGCCTGCCTTACTATATGTGGGAAGACTGGTTGGGTAATAATTTCAGACACGATACAGAACTCTAGTTGGTGGACATTATAATCTTTGGATTGACATATACTTAAAAATGTTATGGTAGATTTTTGATCTAAGACTTAGTAATAGAATTTAGGAAATGACCTATATTAATCTTTTTTAGTTAGTAAGTCAAGTGGCTGATACTCCATTGCATCTCCTTTGGAACTGTTTGAATGAGTTAATGCCTCTTACGTTATTTAATTTTCAAGCATATCCAACTTCACAGTCTGAAAAATCTTTCTGGAATTTGTATAGGAAAAATATCTAAGCCTAGAAACACATATATCTAAGCCCAATAGGCAAACGGAGATTAAAAATTATATTAATCCATTGGTACATTAAACAGTTGACATTAACTTAATTAAAAATCACTTTTGAGTTTTGAATTTAGAAAACTATTATGGCTTTTTACTACATTAACTTATAAAAGGAAAAATAGATTTTCCTACATATTTAGGTTTGTAAAATAGCTTTATAAGGCATGTGTCATTCCAGGGTAGATTTCTTATTGCTTAATTATTAATTGAATTTTAATGAAAATAACATAGTTTTCATCGGGAATTCAGTGAGCTGTGCCTTTACAGAATAAGACTTAAATAAGATCTTTTGGTTGTATTTTAAATGAAAAGAGCAGGAAAGGCATCTACTGGGATTTCTGCTTTCTAAAACAACTAATTCTGTGACTGAAAATGTTTCAGAGTTCTGGCAACAGTAATGAGAAGGAGAAATAATGAGTTGAGGAGCAAAAGTCATCCTTGGTGTTGTAAATGGTGAATCCAAACTACAGATCGTCATTAAAAATAAGACACCCATAAATTTTGAAAATGCTATAGAGTGCAGAACAGGTCAGTCATCTAATGGAACATATCTATAAATAAAATGCAAAATAAAGAGAAGGTAAAGAATGACTGCATGCTAGACAGATGCAGACAGTGTTTACTATCCAGATTGGCTCAAAGTATTTCATCTGATTGACTTGACTAATTTCTTCAACGTATTTAGAAATATTTGTCTTGGGCTGCTATCTTGCTAATGCGAATAGCTTTTTCGGGAAAACTAAATAGTAAATATAGAGCGCACATAAAGGTAGCCAGCGCACTGATAAAAATTAAGGGCGTGATGTTTTATTCTAGACACTTGAGGAAGCAAACAGTCTTATGATATACTAAGCTGATGGGAATTTGGTATTACCAGTTTAGGACAAAGTTGAAGGGCAGTCCAAAAGACGTATCACCTGAGTGCCCGTATGTCTGAGTTCAGCAGACTCAGGGGACAGAGATTGTAAATCTTCTACTGTTTTAAGAGCGAAATGACAGTCTTTTGATTAGAGCATGAAATTGGTCCTCAAAATGAACTTGAAAATCTTAACAATAGGCTGCTCTGTATTCCCAAAGTTCTAATAAAAATCTTCCTGTGGCAACCTCTGACCTCCGCTGACCAAACAGGTTGTTAGCAAAGTGAAAGTCAGATCAATTATTACGGGTCAAGTCGTTAAGAGAAGCTAGCGTAGAAGAAGAAGGAGCAAACTGAAGAAAGGAAAGAGAGAAGAATATAAATGAAAAAAGGCAAAGGGAGAAAGAAAAACCAAATGCATCCTAATGGGGAGAATAAGTCCTGTCAGTTATATAGGAAGAATAACTTCCATAAAAAACTTATAACGTGCCTGGAAAAAGAATCAAAAGAATTAAATTTCCCAAATAAAAAAAGAAAGAAAAAAATTGTCGACATAATTCTTTTGTTTATTGTAATTTCTTACTCTTCAGATTTTATTGTTGACTTTAAACCTATTATTGAAACTCTCTAAAATGAATCCTGTCTTATTTTATTAGTAGACGCTGAAAAAATTTCTAGTTTTTCCTAAAAGGTAACTACAATAGTCAAGAGAATATTTTACCTTTAGCAGCACAATATTGAATTGTGTCCATTTTTATTTACAAGATTAGGCAAATTAATTCTGCCTGGCCATCAGAGAAATTTAAAAGAGCCTTGTGGATCAGGGATTTTTTTCTGAAGCTTCAAATAATGTACATGGGATCCTGAGAATAAGAACATAAATAGACACACTGGATTAGGAAATTATTCCATCCAGTTCATGTGGCTCCTTTGGCAACAGCACTGTAATCATGCCAACTGTTTTCCATCATGTTGACATCATGTCATCATGTTGGCATATCCTGATATTGACCAGGCCCCCTCTCTAATATGCCGCCCTCTCTGTGAATCCTCTGGTAATGAGGGTAGAGACCTTGCCTGTTTCATTCTCTGTTGTAGTCTCAGCCTCACTGCCTATACTTTGATTACTTGATATTCAAGTTATCTGGGTAAGTTAGTTAACTGTTGAACATCATCTATAAGGTTATGATGATAATAACACCTTATGAGGTTGTTGCCAGGGTTAAAATGAGATAAAACATTATATACTTAGTAAGTGCCTAAGACATGTTTACTTGTTACCAAAATTGGCATAGACAAGCAACTGTGTTACTTTGTCTTCCAGAACTCAGTAGTGAAGTTCTGCCCCTGTCCCTGGATAAAAATTTGAGCAGGTCAATAATTTCTTTCAAGCATTTTAACATTTTTGTTTCAAATTCAATCTTATCTGCTGTTAAAATCTTAAACCTTGATTTATTTTTCCAAATAATAATTTAATTATAAATAAATTTGCAATGAAAAACAAATGATAATTTTTGCCTATCTATCCATTTATTTTACACATCTACACATTATTTTGTTTATGGTATGCCTTTTATGTATGCCAACATGTGGTTGGTTTTGTTGTTTTGAGTCAGTGGGAGAGTAGTTTTCTTTTAATAGGTAAATGCATCCCATTGATATTTAGTGTTATAAAAGGTTTAGTCTTAATTATAACATCTTATTTTAAGTTGCCTGCTTTTAATGCTTTCTGAAAATTCCTTTTTTCTTTTTTTAATTTATGTTCATGTTTCTGATAAATTGCAAGATATGTAGACTATTTCTTCCTCTACTGAAAGTTATCTTTTAAATGTTAACAGTCTACTACTTCAAATTCAATTTAATCAATGGAAAGCACCTATAGATTCTTCCCTTTAAATGACCATAGATATTATCACACAAACAACTCTCCCCCACCTCTGCCCTGGGCTGCAACCTCAGTTTTTATTATTATTTGCTGGGATTTTTCCCTGCTCCTTATAATTATTTATTTTTATTTTTATAATGCAGTGTTTTACGGGTGATGACACATTGTTTTGTCATTATAATTCATGATTTAGATTTAATTATTTACTTAAATAAATTGCTTGTTCATCATGTGTCTTTTCTACAATGGCATTATGGCATTATCATTCCTATGTCTCTTGTTTTTAAAGTTATCATTGGGTTGGCTGTATTAATTCACTAAGTAGAGTTTTTAAGAAAGGTTTATGGGGTTATATTTTTCAAATCCTGTACTTATTTGATATGCCTTCATATTGTCTTTGCACATGAATGACAATTTGGTTCGATATAGAAATTTTGAATTAACTTCACCTATCTTTAGATAATTTTTGATCTCCTGATTTGATTGTTGCTATGGAGAATTTTGAGGCCAGGCTGATGTTTTCTGTCCCTAGGTAGGTGACTTATATTTTCTGCTTGAATCTTTGAAGTTTCACTTAACTTTTTCAGAATATGTTTCAGTTTTGATAGTTTTATAGTACTGCTTCTCATCCTTCCTCTGTGCTACATGCATATCCCAACCTTGTCTCACCAATCTGGGTTGGGGGCTGATCAGTGAGGATCTGTAGAAGTTAGTGCACTTAACCTTTGACCTTACTGATCTTTAGGGTCAAGAGAAATAATGTGTTGATTCTTTTGACTTGGTTCAAATGGTTTTACATTTTCACCATTTCTTGGAGTTAGTAATATAAGGTTGGGCTCTTGTATTAGTTGTCGACCTGGTGATATATTCTTGACTATTTTTATTTTGTCTGTATTTGGTTTTGAGAGGAGGGGTTTGCAAACCTGTGTACGCACTGTTATTTTCCTCGAAGTGAATTTACTTTCATATGTTCAAAATTAATATAAAGTACAAGATGCTGATACTTAATTAGTATTCTATTGTTTACACATTTTTCTTAGTTCACAAGTAGCAGGAAAACACTGAAAACCATAGACAACATCAACATTATAAATAAGAAAAGAAAAAATGTATTGAGCATCTATTAGCTACTAGATACCATGCTAATTAAGTATTTGCACTAATTCATTTAATTCTTTCAAAACTATGTAATACAGGTGTCAATGGCCCCATTTTAATGATTTGGAAATTAAACTACAGAGAAGTTAACTACATTACTGTAGCCAGTAAGTTGCAGAACTGGGATTCAAACCCAGGACTGTTTGACTTTTAAGGAATGTTGTCCGAGTATCATGCTGTCTCATTATTAAAAAAACGAAATGAAAGTAAATACTACTTTTCAGAAATGAAAATGAAGAGTAGAGAACATGACTCCTATATTTACTGAATATGCTTTTTTGCCACATGAACATGGCTAAATTAGTCCTACATTCTGAGATTTTCTCAGCAGAATTTGGCAAGTTTTCTGTGGCTTCATTTTTATCATCATTATAGACTTTTGAAAAGTAAAGCTTTAACTTAACTTCCACACTCTTTTGCATATTAGTAGACTTCTGGATTTGCTCTGAACATTTCCATTTCAAATCCTGCAGGAAAAATGGATCTTAGATGAACCCTCAGATTGCATTTTTGGATTAAACACCTAAAGATACCCAGTAATAGCAGTAATAGATCTTAAAAATACCTTCTCAACACGAAGAACTGAGCTTATTTCATGGTTTATGATATAGTTAATTTTAATGTCATAAATTTATATATTTATGACTTACCTTAAATATAATTTTTGAATTAATGAATGAACACCAGTATTCTTTTATTTTTCTTTTTTTATTTAGTACACATTTCAGTTTTATCAGGACCATTTCAATAGAACTACCAAAGAAAAGATTTTTATCTATGCTTATCCCTGAAGAAATTCTTTTTTAAAGCTTTAGGGAAATCTAAAGCCTGTGAAACAGCATCCTCATTAAGTACCATATTTCTCACAAATTTGCATTCTTTAGATATTAAATTACTTTTTGGAGTACTTTTGTTTTATAAATTTGAAAATAAATTATGACTTCTACCTCTCAAATGTTATTTGAGAAGACAGGTGTCACTGTGAGCTTTTCAAATTTAGGAACCATATCTTATTTACCTTTGTACCCTTGCAACTTATTTCAGTGTCCCTGCAGAGAACATACTCCAAAATTACTAAACAGTTTCCTGGATTACTTTTTTTTTTTGGTTATAGAAGGTATACATCGGTAACTTTTATATGATTAAAAGCTATTTTGCAGCTCTCTAGCTCTTTTGGACAGTATCCAAGATACACAATAATAGATGTTGGGCACTTAAATAGATATCATAGAATATAATGGTAATAAACCGCTGGAAAATCCAATCCTACTTTCATTTCACAGTAAAATATTGCTGACCGAAACACCAGGTTCCTGGAACTTCCAACAGTCTAGATTTGCTGCACTGTCGACAAAGCATGACCCACGTGCCCACGTTGTGTGTACACACACACAAATTCAGTAAAACCAAATTAAACAAACAAAACAATCTATGTAGTCTTGGGGAATGAAAAAGCAGCTCACAATGGTAAATAAGAATGTTACCCTCAAGGAGCTGGCAGTCTAGAGCAGGAGATAGACTTATAAATGTAAACTATCATTGGTGGCAAAAGTCCAACTTTATACAAATAAATAAGAGACTCTGGAAACACAGGAATAGTAGCCAAAACATCAGGAGTCTTAAAAAACAATCCTATTGACATATGGGACTCAAATTAAGCAAAAGTTGGTTTTAAGTTAATATTAGTGACTCAGTAGGCATTTATCGAACTATAAGCCAGATCCTCTGCTTTATTTAATGCTTAAAGTTTATTTTACATAACCAGGAAGTGACATCATTGAATAGATTACTTATATTACCACTAAGTAAAGAACTGTGTTAGAATCTAGGTCAGGTGTAATTAACTTGACAGGCTTTGTAAAGCTCGGCAGGCAGCTGGGAATTTCTGCTGGACTTTGAGTATGGCAGATCAAAACCTGTTTTTATACTTCCTACAATCAGGAAAATTTTCAGTAACATAGAAAGTTAACTTATTGTTTTTTGGTTTCTGCTGCCTGGTCCTGAAATAATTTTCTGCTTGTGTGTGCTTTTATACAGTATTAGGATTATGTAGTCTGTGCAGGAAATAGTAAAACCGACACTAAAAATATATCACTTGATCAATAAATAAATGATCAGTTCTGAGATCAGGACAGTGGAGGATCAAGGAAGTTCAAGAAAAGCTTCCTGCCCTACTGGATTTTACTGTCTATTTGGGATGATAAGGCATTAATGCTTCATCATTTTAGTGGCAACATATAAATTAAGCAAATCAAGACAAGATCAGAAAAGTACCTAACAGGCAGCATGTGACACATACCTGTGATGGCAAATTTTCTGTGTCAGCTTAGCTAAGCCATGGTACCCAGATATCTAGCCAAACATTATTCTAGGTATTTCTTGAAGGTATCTTTTTAGCTGAGATTAACATTTATATCCATAGACTTTGAGTAAAGGGGATTGTGTTTATCTATAATGTGGGTGAGCCTCATGCGATCAGTTTCAGGTCTTAATAGAAAAAAATTGGCCTACCTGGAAGAAGAGGAAATTCTGCCAGCAAACTGCATTTGGACTTAAATTACAATATCAGCTCTTCCTTGGGTCTCCAGCCTGCAGAACCACCCTACAGGTTTTGGGCTTGCTGATCTCTGCCATTATATGAGCCAATTCCTTAAAATTTTTTTCTTTAGTGTACATACATTTTATACATATCCTATTTGTTCTCTTTCTCTGGAGAATGCTGATTAACATAAAACCGTGGCAGTGGAGTGCGGGGGCTTGGGCAGAGAAAATCAGCTGCAGGCTCGGTTATCGGGTGTCTCTTGTCATACTTCCTTTTCCCACATTTAACCTTGTTTCCTAGGTGGTGAGCTCCTAGAAGTCAGTGGGAACAATATCAAAGGTCTGGTATGGATAAAGACTTCGAAAGAGAGTACCCTTTAATCCTTACATTAAAGCAGTCAGAAATTAATGTGCAGAAAGGTTGGCTTGTCATTTGGATTTCTCTCTCCACTTTAGAAAAGCTTTTAGAGGCCACAGGCGGTCCTGTGGAAGCTACTAGATGAAAAGTCTAGATTTTGCTCCTCAAGAGTGGCATGGCATTACACCAGTCGCTTCATGTCTCTGTGCCTCTGTTTCTGCCTGTAGATTAAACAAGGTAGCAGAAGTTCCTGTACCCATGAAAATAGGCAAAACTAATCGAGACTGTTGTAAGTCAGGATAGTGGTTATCCTTGTAATAATTAGAAAGGAGCACGAGGGGAGCCTTCTAGGGGGCTGGTGAATATTCTGTTTCTGGATCTGGGTGCTGGCTGTAGGGATAAATTCAGTTTATAAAAAATTACTGAGCAGTACTCACATGCGTATTTTTAATGCAAATTATATTTCAATAAAAATTTTTTAAAAGTTCATATACTCAGTCTTGTAAATACTTTTAAAAAAATTGATAGAATGCAAAAATCCTGATGTGCCATAAAGATAACTGAAATAACTTGTTTCAGCATTTACCTTCAATAGTTTTGATTGAAAAATTAGATTCCCATTAAAGGCAAGCAAAAAGAGCTGGCAAAGTATAGGCTAAGGAAAAGAAATGTCTTCAAAGTCCATTAACTGATTTTCAGTAGAGCTACCTAAATTGTGTTTTAGATCTTCGGTACTATACTTCTCTTACTTGTTGATGCTCATCTCAAGAATGCAGGGAGGTCAAATGCTTGTATTTGTGAAAGTGCTTTTTGACATTTGCTAAAACGTGATGGAAAAGCCAGGTAATAGTGGCACGGGCTTTTTATAGATCATAAAAGGAACAAATAAAACCTCTTAAAAATATATTTGGAGCTTCACGGTTCCTAGTCAGAAAATGGAATTAGTGTTTCAATAATGCGATGGGACCATCCTCCCTTTATGAATAACAAATATCATCCCACCTGCCTACTTTTAATACCAATGAGAAGAGGATGAATAGAATTTTCACACACACAAATATGTGTTAGAAATAATAAAACCTACAACATTTTCTACAGATCCCTTTGGCCTATTTAATAAAGTAATAGAATCCCAAATTATAATTTTTTTTTCCTTATAAGCTGAGAGGCCTCCTTATTGAGGATGTGTTGGTCGTGAGGTTTGGACATCAGTGTATCTCAGTACGCTCAATCACGGCCACACTCCCTCTTCTCTTTTTGTTATTTTATTAATATATTCACGACCACTTTTATTTCTTATTCCTTATGTGAAATATAAAGAAATACACCACCTAATTCCTGATTTCTTTTAATGAAAATGCAGATGGAAAAGGCAATTCATCAATACATCACTCAGTATTTCTGGTTGCACAAATGCTATGCATGAATAAGCAGAGAAAAAGGCTCTCAGGACAAGCTTCCTTTACATTGATAGAAACAGGTGTTCTCTTTCAGTTGTCAAGTCAGCTCCCTTCTGTGAATCTCAGATAAGTGGTCCAAATTACATCTAAGAGGAAGATTCGCCAAAGCATAATTACTTTTCATCAGGGTGCCACAGATAATGAAAGGAAAAGAACACTGGAAGTACATTGTAGTGTACTTAATCACCATCATTTTAAAAAGCTGATGTAGAATTCCTTACTTGATTCAAGACAAATTGTATAGCTTTGGTGGTAAATTAGGCATATTTTCTAAACACTAAATTATATTTCTCCTAATTCACATTTGGCTAAGAAAAGCTGACTAGTTTTTGTAGCAGTGGAATATAAGAGATAAGGTTTGCAGCTGCCATTTCAAACAGTGCATTTTTTTGTCTGTTCTTAACAGCTTCCTGTGTTTCTATTCAGATTGAATGAAATCCCTTCTCTGTCTTTCCTGGGAAGATAAATTTCATCAGGGTTGCTATCTATGCAGGATGCTGGCAGATTCCTTACTTCACCTTGCCACTCCAGCCCCTATTTCTCGCCCTACTTTTAATACTGATGGGCTGAACTTGTGGAAAGCAAGAGTTATTAGTATGGGTAGAAATTGCAAAGCTTTGCCCAGTGATAAACAATTGTCTAGCACAGTGCATAAGAAGTCCTGGTAATTAGAATTTTCTGTAGCATTTCTTTGCATTTAAGAGAAATCTTAGAACTGAATAACTTCAGCTGAGGCACAATGGAAAGTCGGAGACTGATAAAACTATGATGGTTGACTATAAGCTCAACCATTGATTAGATACGGAGAAGTCGCTTAAGCTCTGCATGGTTTATTTATCTATAAAATTAGGATAATAACACCTATCCTTTAAAAATCACATGGCATAACCAAAAACAATTTTTCTAGGGTTGTGCTTGATTAACAGTAGTAATTTTAAAGGAAATCTAATATTTTTGAGAGGGTATATAGGCTTTTGGGGAAGTGATGGGAGAAATGTCCATCATACAAAAGCAGTTTTAACCAGGGTCAAAGTCTTCAAGTCACCTTATGTTTTCCTAATTGCTTTCTGTTTCTTCCCCATCAGCAGCTCTCCTTCTGTGACCCTCACTGTTTATTCTTTCCAGCTTATGTCCCCGAGAGCCTCCACTTCCATAGCTACTTGCTCTTTGTACCCTCTATTTGGTGACTCTTTCTCCCTACAGCCAATTGGATAGATGGAATAGAAATGCCCATTCATAACATAACATTTGCCTTGATGATTAAGTTATTATGGGGTAGAGCTGTAGGCCTCCCAATACATTATACACCTAAGGCAGGGTCAGCAAACTTTTTCTGTAAAGAGTTAGACAGAATATATTTTAGGCTGTGTGGGCTATATGATTTCTGTCTCAACTGTTCAACTCTGCTCTTGTAGATATAGACAATATATACACAAATCAGCATGGCTGTGTGCCAATAAAACTTTGTTTACAAAAACAGGTGGCAGGCTGAATTTCACCCATGGGTGGTAGTTTTCTGGTCTCTCTAAGACATAGAGATGAATCAAATTATACTAGAGTTTAACGGGCCATACCAGTCATGCAGTACAGCTTTCCCCAAAATATGCTCCATCGAGAGCTGTCCCCCTGCAACCAAAAGCTAACTGGTCAATATATTTTTGAAATGTTATATAATTTGTCCCCATTTTAGAGGCGCCCCAGCACGTTAGCATGCCAAAAGCCCTGACTTTTTTGGGTGTGGTATTTATAACAGGATGATAGCGCATGCTTTAGTAGTGCTTGCTATGTGCTCAGAACTGTTCTAAATTCTTTTGCATGTATTTTTTTTTATTTCAGCATATTATGGGGGTACAAATGTTTAGGTTACGTTCATTGCCTTTCCTCCCTTCCCCCCTAGAGAGAGAGCTTCAAGCGTGTCCATCCACCAGACAGTGCGCATCGCACTCGTTATGTATGTATATACCTATCCCCTCCTCCCTGCTCCCATCTGCTGGATGCCTGATAAATATTATTCCTATATATCCACTTAGGTGCTGATCAGTTAATACCAATTGGCTGGTGAATACATGTGGTGCTTATTTTTCCATTCTTGCTATACTTTACTTAGTAGAATGGGTTCCAGCTCTATCCAGGAAAATACAAGAGGTGCCATATCATCATTGTTTCTTATAGCTGAATAGTACTCCATGGTATACATGTACCACATTTTATTAATCCACTCATGTATTGATGGGCACTTGGGTTGTTTCCACATCTTTGCAATTGTGAATTGTGCTGCTGTAAACATTCGAGTGCAGGTGTCTTTTTTATAGAGTGTCTTTTGTTCTTTTGGGTAGATGCCCAGTAGTGGGATTGCTGGATCAAATGGTAGATCTACTTGTATCGCTTTCAGGTATCTCCAT
>CAUYRT010030126.1:0-64118 GCA_963574885.1 Lepilemur ruficaudatus
TTTGACAGAGTAGATTTTTAAATGTAACAAGATAAGTCAACTTGAGTGGTAATATATTTTGGGAAATCAGCTCACTATAAATTGTGACTGTAAACATTATACTGTAAATGCTTTGTAGTTTTCCCCCAATAAAAATAAAAATAAAAATAAAAAAGAAACAGTGAAACTTCCTATAATCTCAAAGTATTTGGGAAACAAAGATATACAAGAAAAGGAGACATAGGGTCAGTCTCCCTTTCCAAATATTTGCCAAATTTTTACATAGCCCTAAAGAATGGATATCTGGTCTTTAAATATATAAAGTCCAGATCTGAATCCTCCACAGTTTTCCAGGGATTAGAACACAGAGGACAGCGGGCTCTTAATAACAAACTCAGGAGGACAACTACCTAGTGAAAGGGCCTAGCCATAAGTAAAATTAAATTTATAAAAAACTTCCACTACCCCTAATTCAGTTCAATTCATAATAGTATTGAAAGGATCAGGCCCCAAAACTCCTTGCCTAAGAGAGAAAGGTGGACACCATCACTGGTAGATGATACCAGTGACAGATATCTTTCATCATGGTATCTCATCTGGGACTCACCTAGTCTCTTTAGATAAAATATCAGGTTTTAAATGAATCAATCAATAATTACTATAAAAACAAAGGGAAACCTATACAAGGAGAAGACACAGAGAAATAAATAGAGAGAGAGAGAAAGAAAAAGATTAACAATGAATAGACAAAATAGACAATTGAAGCAGAACTGTAGATATTGGAGTCAGTAGATAAATTAGTTTATAAAATAACTATAACTAGTGCATTTTTTAAAACAGAGGGTAAGATAGAGAAAGTGTATAAAAGAATGGAAATTTCTATACAAAAATTAAAATCTGTAAAAATGATTAAATGGATATGCTAAAAATGTTTAAGTGAAACATAAAATTTAGAACTCAATAAGTAGCTTTAGCAATTTTAAATTGTATGATAATATTAAATATTTGGGAATATAGCTAAAAAGATGTGTAAGGTCTCCATTCTGAAATTATAAAACATTAATATAATTTAAAAAACATAAATTAATGGAACAAAATACATGTTCTGGGTCAGGCGCAGTGGCTCACTCCTGTAATCCTAGCACTCTGGGAGGCTGAGGCGGGCGGATCTTTTGAGCTCAGGAGTTTGAGACCAGCCTGAGCAAGAGCGAGACCCCATCTCTACTAAAAATAGAAAGAAACTAGTTGGACAACTAAAAAACTATATAAAAAATTAGCCAGGCATGGTGGTGCATGCCTGCAGTCCCAGCTATTTGGGAGGCTGAGGCAGGAGGCTTGCTTGAGCCCAGGAGTTTGAGGTTGCTGTGAGCTAGGCTGATGCCACGGCACTCTAACCCAGGCAACAAAGTGAGACTCTGTCTTAAAAAAAAGAAAAAAGGAAAACGAAATTCAGTTCATCAAAAGAAACTATAAAAACTATAAAAAGGAAACCTATACAAATGAAAGAAATTCCCAATACATATATCCAACAAAAATTCATAGCCACGATATAAAAAGAACTCATACAAATCAGTAAGAAAAAGACAACCCAATTAAAAGTTCCCAAAATAGTTGAAAGCCACATCCCCAAAATAAGATATTCAAATGACCAATAAATACATGAAAAAATATTCGACTTCATTATTCATCAGAAAAATGGACAATTCTTAAAAAGGTAATGAGATTTTGAAGCTATCAAGTTATCAAGCAGTCAAGACGTTAAAAAAAAGTTACTCTTTATTTTTATCACTTTTTAGGAAGCAATCAATAGAAGAATTCCATAGGTGGTAACCTAGCAGACTGAGAATCTTTGGGAGTTGCTTTGAAGTTTTAAGGCTTCTACTGCATTGGGAATCCATACAAAAGGAGATGAAGTTAAGAGAATGTCTTCCAAGGCATTAATTCTTGTGGCTGCTGCTGTAAAGGGGGCATCATGGTCATGAAAATGTACCACTCAAATCTCCTGGTGCACACAATGTAGCTGACTTTCAATATCACATAGGTAGATGCCCCTTTGGACATACAACAGCATTTATAGAAGCCATGCTTCCCACAGGCTACTTCTAGCTTGTCTGAGCAGAGCAGGGCCATTAGTTCTGGGCCATTATTACCAGATGCACTACTCCACTACTGGGTGACTTTGGTCATCAGCATGACCTAAAAATTTCTTAGAATTTTACTGCAGTGTCTCAAGTTGAAAGAGGAGTCCCACATTTCTCACTTTATATAAAAAGCTAAAAATGAATAAGCTTCAGTGAGCAAGGCAGGTCAAAGTTAAGATAGGCCAGAAGCAAGGTCTCTTATGCCAGTTAGCCTAGGTACGAATGCAAAGGAAAAGTTCTTAGAGAAAAGTAAAAGTGCTACTTTGGCGAATATATGAATTACAAGAAAGTGAAACAGCTTATTGCTAAGATGGAGAAAGTTTGAGTGGTCTGGATAGAAGATCAAAACAACCACAACATTTCCTAAACTCAAGCCTAATCTAGAGAAAGGCCCTCTTTTCAATTCTATGAAATCTAAGAGAGGTGAGGAAGCTGCAGAAGAAAAGGCTGAATGTAGAAGACATTGACTTGTGAGATTTAAGGAAAGAAGCTTTCTTCATAACATAACAGTGCAAGGTGAAGCAGCTAGTGATGATGTAGAAGCTGCAGCAAGTTATCCAAAAGATCTAAGATAATAGATGAAGATGGCTACACTAAACAACATATTTTCAGTGTAGACAGAACAGCCTTCTATGGGAAGAAGATGCCATCTAAGACTTTCAGAGCTAGAAAGGAGAGGTCAATACCTGGCTTTCAAGCTTCAAAGGAAAGACTGACTCTCTTGTTAAAAGCTAATGCAGCTGGTGAGTGTAAGGTGAGCCAATGTTCATTGACCATTCCAAAAATCCCAGGGCCCTTATCAATTCTGCAAAATATATTTGTGATCCATAAATGAAATACCAAAGCCTGGATAAGAGCATGTCTGCTTAGTGTATGGTTTACTGAATATCTTAAGCCCACGGTTCAGACCTATTGTTCAGAAAAAAAGAGATTCCTTTTATAATCTTACTGCTCATTGACAATGTACCTGTTCACTCAAGAGCTCTTATGCAGACGTACAAAGAGATTAACATTGTTTTTATGCCTGATAATACAAGTATTCTGCAGCCCCTGGATCAAGAAGTAATTTTGTCTTTCAAGTCTTATTACTTAAGAAATACATTCTGAAAGGCTTTAGCTGCTACAGATAGTGATTCTGCCGATGGATCTAAGCGAAGCAAACTGAAAATCATCTGGAAAAAATTCTTCATTCTAGATACTGTTAAGAAAATTTCCGATTCATGTGAGATCAAAATATGAACATCAACATTACGAAATTGATTTCAATCCTCGCAGATAGCTTGGGGGAGTTCAAGACTTCAGGGGAAAAAGTAATGCAGATGTGGTGGAAAAAGCAAGAAACCTAGAATTTGAAGTGGAGTCTGAAGATGTGACTGAATTGCTGCACTCTCATGATAAAACTTGAATGGATGAGGAATTGCTTCTTACAGATGAGCAAAGAAAGTGGTTTCTTGAGATGGAATCTACTGGTGAAGCTGCTGTGATCATTGTAGAAATAACAACAAAAGATTCAGAATACTACATAAACTTAGTTGATAAAACAGCAATAGGACTAGAGAGTACTAATTCCAATTTTGAAAGAAGTTCTGTGGGTAAAATAGCATCAAACGGCATCACGTAATATAGAGAAATCCTTCACAAAGGGAAGAGTCAATCTATGCAGCATACGTCATTGTTTTCTTGTTTTGAGAAATTGTCACAGCCCATCCTAACGTTCAGCAACTATCACCCAGATCAGTCAGAAGCCATCAATATCAAAGCAAGACTCTCTACCCGCAAAAAGATTATGATCCATTGAAGGCTCAGATGATTGTTAGCAATTTTTTAGCAATAAATAATTTTAATTATGGTGTGAACATTGTTTTTTAAGACATACTACTATTGTACACTTACTAGGCTACAGTATAGTGTAAACATAAATTTTATATGCACTGGGAAACCTAAATATTTGTGTAACTAGCTTTATTGCAATATTAATTTTATTGCAGTGGTCTTGAATTGAATCTGCAATATCTTTGAGCTATGCCTGCATATATTTTCACTAAGCTTTACAGGGCTAAATAGAAGTACCATTAATCATCATTTTATAGATTAAGCAATTTTGACTCAGGGAGATAAGTGAAAAACCTAAATTCATACAACGATTAAATGGTGAAGCTTGATACCAAACTCAGTTCTCTCTTAGTCAAAAGTTGCACTTTTCCCGCTATGCTACGTTATCTCCAAATAAAAACATCTGACATAATTTGAGTGTTTTAGTGGTAACTGTGTGTATAAGATTCTTTTCCAAGAAGACAGGTAGTGTGTATATTATCAAGACCAAAGCCAGATTCAGAGTGTGTTCTAGAATACTCAATAATAACTGCCAGGAACAAGGCAACATGAATAATGATTTAGACAACACAGAAATCCTGAATTTTTGTGATACTTTGTAAGTTTTTTAGTAAACAAGATATGAGGATATATTACAATGCACATATTCCTCAATTCCTAACCCCTCCTCAACACACACACACACACACACACACACACACACACACACACACACTACTCTTAGCTACCAAGGATTGGCGGTGCTCAATCTTATTGCAATCATGGAAATCTATCAAAGCAGCAATAAAATGTGTGGCTGACAATTGACAACCTACACTTCCACTGCATTTGGACATTGCCCAGTGAGTCCCATACTTATCTGCCTTCAAAGTTTCATGATGTTTAATCACATGCCAGAAGAAAGGCATGTGAGCTTAATGAACTTAGTAAATTTGATTTGGTATTTTCCCAATTTCTAAACAGTGATTTCAAGAAAAGGTAAACTCTTACTTTTCAACTGAACATATTAAATATGGAAAGAATCTGTCATTCTACATCATTTCATATGCAGTTCATTTCCTTGACTTTCTATACCAATTCACTCCACCATATTTCAAGGCTTCCATCTAAATAGTGAACAATGAAAATAATTATCAGATTCTCTCTGAAACCACAAAATCTTGGATGAAAATGGATGCTTGAAAACACTATAACAAACTTTTGTTTGTTATTTTGAGGTGCAGTTGCACTTACCAGCCCCAAATTGTATAGCCTGATGGGCCAGATCGTCATAAAATCTGTTGCTGTTTAAAAATTGTGCTCTCTTCAGAATTATTGTTGTTTGAAATGCATTGACTCAGGCATTGTAAATGAAAATATATTAGTAGGCAGTAAATTTTAATCACTAATATTTTAGATAAAGGCAATGACTCCTTTAAGAAAAAAAAAAAAAGTTAGTGAAAAGGAAGTAATGTCAGGGTAAAGTCAAAACAACTGTTTCTTATGAAGACAAGAATGTCACTCCAGACTCAGCATTTCACAATCTAGTCAATAGCTTCCTATAAAGGAAATGGCAAATGAAGGAGCTACGACTAAAAATAGAAGTCCTGTGATTGAATCCTATTATCTACCTGCGCCCTTTATTTATTATGACAGACAATATGGCCTCTGTAACTTCATTACTTGTGTCTTTTTATTTTTAAACATAGATATAATTTTCACTTGCATGCTACTTAAATTTTTCATACTCTCAGAGTTACTTTAACATGCATCAAAAGACTCCTAGAAAATACAACAATAAGAATAATTTTCTCTGCATTCATTGCATCTGTCACAAAATTCGGAAACTAAGGAAAAATAAACCTCACAGGCAATTCTATGTGTTCTTACATGAGAAACGGGTATGTAAATATTTGTAGCTTTGTGGTAAGTAATGGCATCCAGTAACAATCCAACCAATCAAGACACAGTTGGTGAATCAAAAATGGTAACAGAGCAACTCAATGATAGGCTAAATTTTTTGTAAAGCCGAACCATGAGAAGTCATGCTCAGTAGTGCACTACTTTATTAAAGTTTTTATCAAATATTATACTTGGTGAGTCTTCAAAGAGAAAAACTGTTTAATACAATTTGCTTGTTCTGATCTCTAATGCCAATTTGCATAATAAAGAAGCTCATATTTGACAGGCTGCTAAATATTACTCTTGGAACCTATTACTAGGAAATACAGATTTCTGAAATTTAATTCCCTAAGCTTAATGAACCTAGTAAATTTGATCTGATATTTTCCCAAGTTAATATGTTAAGTCTAAATTGTCTTATTTTTTATAGGAACAAAACTGTTCACATTTAAATTAATCTTGAAGAAATTATTTATTGCTATAGAAATGTGTTATGTATAGTCCTCATATACGATGGCTCTTATTTTATTTCATGATTTGAAGAAGGAAAATAATTAGCTCAACATGAAATGCTTGTATAGCAAATGCTAATTTCTCGCAAAAGTTTTTTGAGATGAGACATTTCATTCATTACATGTGACTGACTACCCCTAAAGTGGAAGACCTTATCTAGGTGCTGAAAAATGTACATAGATAAAATGCAAAATTTCCCCCAGGAACTTAAAGCCTATGAAGATAGCTTACATTGTTTTGTATACATTTCTTCAATATAATTTTCTATTTATTTTATGGTTTCTATATATTATATCATATTTGTTTAACTTTTGTATCTATTTCAAGATAGAGACTGTATGTAATCTGCATTTGTAGAAAAGCTGAATATAACTGACATCCATAGTAAAAAAGAACCTTACTTTTAGAATCTTAAAATTTAATATCACAAACTCATAAAACCACAAAATAGAGAATTTATAAATAAAAATAACAGTATAAATACTGATAATGGGGTAAGGGGGGCACAACCATTAACAAGATGAACAAGCTCAGGACTGAATATCCAGGGACATAAAGAGAAGAGAATTATTTGACATCAAAATTAGAACACAGTTCAACTAATTATGCAATAGGTATAAAATTAGCATGCCATTTGCGTTAGTTCTTGTGTTGGATACAAGTGCACAGTGATGAGGAAAAGGAACATCAACTCTGCCTTTGTAGAACTTATAGTTGCTGATGGTGACCGTGGCAATATTAACCAAGTAATTATTTCAGCCAGGGATACAAACTATGAAAATTACTGGGTTGAAAAAGCAGAGAAGTCTGATCTCAGCTGAGAGCTGAAGCATGAACAGAAGCTACTTGGTGCATACAGATACAGAAAGTGGCTAGAGAGAGTTTACATAAAGGGGGAAAATGGCATAAAAAAAGGTATTGAAGGAGGCAGCAAAGGGCATGTGAAGGATAGACAAATTTATATCTGAAATGTTGACGGTGGAGGCAGAGAGCGTCATAAGGCAGACAGCTGAGAGTCAATGTTGAAGCAAGAGAAAACCATTGAAACATTTTATGCAGAGATGATTCTTTTTAAAGAATTATTCCAGCTCTAGTTTGAAGTTTGGATGGGAGAGGTTCTAAACTGAAAGGAGAGACTGAGATTAGGTAGGTGGCTGTTATAATAGTTCAGTGTAGTATTTATATTTTTATTTTCTTTATATTATAATGTTTTGACATCTTAGAAACCTTTCTGGTTGAAGAGAGACTGCTCCTCTGGGACTAGCCAATTCTAGGAGATAACATGTGACTCACCCAGGAACATGACTTTAATGTGCAAACCAACCAATCCAAAACCAGACATCTTCTCTATGGCCCATACACCTCAAGAGACGATATTTTTCTGCTGTAATCATCTCAGGCCCAGGTAACAGGCAACTAGGGATCATCCCTATAGCTTAGAGCCAGTAGAAATTATTCAAACTAGCCAGTCCTATGTTTATCCTGCCCCACTTTTCCCTTCCCTCAGAAAGCCCAACAAAGGCTCTGGCCTAGGCTTTCCCATTAACCCTGCTTTCTGCCTCCTGGCTACACTGACGCCTCCCCATGTGACTTTGCATGGTGTGCTCTGCCTTCTGTTTCTAAAACTTGTAAGTATAATAAAGTTTTGCTTTCCTGAGCATCTCCTGTGCTTCCTCTTGTGGTCACACCTGATTGTCACATAAGAGAAAACAGAACACTGAAGCATGAGGTGGTGATAATGTAAATTCCCATGCTATGTTGGCAGTGCAGATGGAGTACAAATAGGTTAATTTGAGAGATGCTTAGGTTAAGAGATCAAAAGAACTGTCAGCGGATTTAATGTGGGGAAGGATGACAAACATTGAGTAAAAAATAACATAATTTTCTAGCTTGTTCAACTGATGATATCACTTACTGAAACTGGGAATACTAGAGAAGGACAATATTTGAGAGTAACAGAGTGAGAGATGATTTTTTTGGTTTTTGGTGTATAAGATTTTGAAGCATCCAAGAATCGATATCAAATAAACTTTTGAGTAAAGAGTTATGGAGCTCATAAGAGAGGTCTGCGCTTAAGATTTAACTAAAGAGACTCATTAGCTTTCTTTTAAGTTTAACTGGAGAATGATCAAAGTAAGGAGAAATAAAGTAATGTGTGTGTTATAGTATGGAAGGAGATGGATTCAGAAGTAAAAATGTTACTAGGAGAATCTGTGTATAACTCAGAATATACTATTTATCTTTATGATCTCATCATATCAGGATCTGGAGTTCTGCCCTATAATCTAAGAAACAAGATTTTTTTTCAGGATTAAATTCATAAGACATTTAATTGCTATTGCATTGCCAGAGAGAAATACAACAAGAACGACTCATATTGAATGGCAAGCTTATGTGAATATAAGAGCTTATTCTTTCTTTACAGAATGATGCATAGGGGAAGATTAGCTATAAATGATGTTTAATGTTAATAAGATCTTAGTTAAGTGATTTTAAAGTACAATGGTATCAGGTTTCCTCAGACACAATTTTTTGCTAAAGCTTGTTGTACTTCCCCTCCTCCTATGAGGAAGGGAGCTGTAAGTTCTCCTGATTATGAAAAACATAAGTATAAGTAAAAAGTCAAAAACCATTTGAAGATATAAAGAAGAAAGTAAAAATCAGTTGAATACCCACCACATTAAAATAATCACCATTAAAATTTTAAATATTCATACATCTAAGGCATCATATATGTAAAGCAGTCTTTTAAAACTATTGTTATTTTATCTCCCTTTCCTCTCTCTTCTTGTGATGGCCAATTTTATGTCAACTTGACTGAGCTAAGGGATGTACAGATACCTGATAAAGCGTTATTTATAGGTGTGTCTGTATAGTGTTTCTGGAAGAGATTAGCTTTGAATCTGTAGACTGAGTAAGAGAAGCCCATCCTCACCAATGTAAGTAGACATCTTCCAATCTATTGAAGGCCTGAATAGAACAAAAAGCTGAAGGAAGAATAAATTCTCACTCTCTCTCTTTGAATTAAAACATCCATCTTCATTTGCCTTTGAACATCAGAACTCTTGGTTCTTGAGCCTTCAAACTCAAAGACTTACAACAGTGGCCTCTCTGGTTCTCAGAAAGAGGCACAGGGGTGGACCTACTTGGGCTTTGGAGACAATTCATTGCTCATTTGGGTGTGTTACTCTGGCCCATTTACTGAGTAATCTGAATACTGCAAATTTTGAGCTGGGCCTAGAACAAGAGAAAGATCTGCAACAGGTCCAGGCTGCTGTGTAAGCTGCTTTGCTACTTGGACAATATGATTCAGCAGATCCAATAGTGTTTGAAAATTCAGTGGCTGTTTAGAGTCCTTGGCAGGCACCTATAGGTGAAATTCAGCTTACATCTTTAGGATTTCAGAGAAAGGTCCTGCCATTGTCCATAGATAGCTACTGTTTTGTTTGTTTGTTTGTTTGTTTCTGAAAGACAGCTCTCATATGGGAAAAAATGTGAAGATCTTTGTGTCCCATGTAAATACTCATCAAATGGTGACCTCAGCAGAGGAGAATTTTAATAATCAAATGAATAGGATGACTCATTCTGTAGATATCCCTCAGCCTCTTTCCCCAGGAACCTCTGTCGTCACCCAGTGGGCTCATGAATAAAGTAGCCACGATGGCAGGAATAGTGGTTATGCATGGGCTTAGTAATATGGACATCCACTCACCAAAGCCAACCTGGCTACATCAACTGCTGTATGCCACATCTTCCAGTAACAGAGATCAACACTGAGCCCCCAATATGGGATAATTTGCTGGGGTGATTAGTCAGCTACCTGGTGGCAGGTTGATTATATTGGACCACTTCCAACATGGAAGGAGAAGCATTTTGTCCTTGCTGGAATAGTCATTTACTGGAATAGACAGATTTGCCTTCCCTACATACAATGCTTCTGCCCAAACTAGCATCTGTGGACTTACAGAATGCCTTATTCACCACCATGGTATTCTACACAGCATTGCTTTTGATCAAAAAACTCATTTTCAGTAAAAGAAGTGTGGCAGTAGGCCCATCCTCATGGAACTCACTGGCCTTACCTTTCTGTCCACCATCCTGAAGCAGCTGGCTTGATTGACCAGTGGAATGGCTTTTTGAAGATTTGGTTACAGGACCAGCTAGCAGGCAACACCCTTAAGAGCTGGAACAAGGTTCTCCAGAAGGCTGTATATGCCCCAAATTAGTGTCTAATATATGGTGCTTTTTTCTGATAGGAAGGATTCACATGTCCAGAAATCAAAGGGTGGAAATGGGAGTAACACAACTCATTATTACTTACCTGAATGACCCCCTAACAAAACTGTTGCTTTCTGTTCCCACAACTTACATTCTGCTTGCCTAAAGGTCTTAGTGCCAAAAGGAATAATGGTTCCACCAGGAGACACAACAATGATTCCATTGACTTGGAAGTTAACACTGCCACTCACCCCGTTTGGGCTTCTCATGTGCTTGAGTCATCAGACTGTGAAGGGAGTTACAGTTTTTGCTGGGGTTATTGATCCAGACTCCCAAAAAGAAACGGAACCACTTCTCCACAATGGAAGTAAGGAGGAGTATAGAATACAGGAGATCCCTTATGGCACCTATGGCATCTCTTAGTATTACCATGACCTATGATTAAGGTCAAGGGAAAACAGCCTAATTCAGGCAGAACTATGAGTGGCCCACCTCTTCAGAAATGAAGGTTTGGGTCACCCCACCATGTAAAGAACCAAGACCAGCTGAGGTTCTTGCTGAAGACAAATAATACAAAATAGGTAGCAGGAAGAAGGTAGTTATAAATAGCAGCTATGACTATATGATCAGTTACAGAAAGAAGGACTATAATTGTCATGAGTATTTCTTCCTTATTTTACTATAAATATGTTCATGTACAGATAAAAAATAGTATTCAAATATCTTTGGTGTTTATTTTATACTTCTCTTATCTTAAACATAATATGTATTGAATTTATATCAGTATTTATTGTAAATTTTATATCATAGTATTTAAGTTATGGGTTATCAGGAGAAGAGTAAACATCACTGAAGGATTTTAGCTCCTCTACTGAGAAAGAGATTAATATGTTTTCAGTTGTACTCAAGGTAGTTGTATCATGATAGATAAAATTATGACCTTGTTATTTTATTTATTTATAGATTAACCATGTCTTAAGGAAATTTATATTCATTTAAGTATCAAGTGGACAGTAAGTGAACTTGTGATGGTTAACCTTATATGTCAACTTGACTGAGCTACAGGATGCTCAGATAGCTAGTAAAATATTATTTCTAAGCATGTTAGAAGATGTTAAATGAAAATATTAACATTTAAATATTAACATTAACATTAATATCAACATTAGCATTAAACATGTTGGACATTAAAAATGGCCAAGAAACATATGAAAAAATGCTCAGTATCAGTAATCATCAGGGAAGTGCATATTAAAGCTACAACAAGATACCATCTTACCCTTCTCAGAATGGCCATTACTAAAAAGTAAAAAAAAAAACCCAAACACATTAGATGCTGACAGAGATGTAGAGGGAAAAGAACTCTTATGAACTGTTGGTGGGACCGCAAATTAGTGCAACCCCTATGAAAAGCAGTACGGAGATTTCTCAAACAACTAAAAGTAGACCTACCATTTGATACAGCAATTCCACTACTGGGTATCTACCCAAAGGAAAAGAAATCATTTTATGGAAAAGACACCTGTACTAGAATATTTATCACAGCACAATTCAGAATTGCAAAGATATGTAATCAACCTAAGTGCCCTTCAATTCATGAATGAATAAAGAAAATGTGATATATATATGTATGTATATATGCCATGGAGTACTACTACTCACCCATAAAAAGAAATGAAATAATGTCATTTGCAGAAATGTGTATGGAACTGAAGATAATTATCCTAAGTGAAGTATCTCAGGAATGGAAAACCAAACACCCTATGTTCTCACTAGTAAATGGGAGCTAATAAATGAGTACATGTGGGCACAAAGTGATATAAAGGACATGAGAAATCAAGAGGAGGGAAGGGCAGGAGGATAGTTGTGGGAAAAAATCTTACCTATTGAGTACGATCAACACTATTCTGGTGATGGGCACACAAAAATTCCTGATGTAAGCATTATACAAAATATCCATGTAGCAAAAACACTTGTACTCCCTTAATTAATTTTTAAATAAAATAAATACCTCCCCCCGAAAATCAATAGATTGGGTCAAGATGATCAATCTTGAGCAATGTGGAGAGACATCATTCAACCCACTGAGCACCTAAATAGAACAAAAGGCCAGAGAAGGGGCAAACGCTTTTTCTCTGTTCTTGAACTAAGACATCCTTGGCTCTCCTTTTCTCAGACATCAGAGCTCCCGGATCTCAAGTCTTTGTTCTTAGACTGAGTTAAACCATCAGCTTTCCTAGTTCTACAGTTTTCAGGATAGCAAATAATGGGATGTCTCAGCCTTCATAATAATATGAGCCAATTTGCATAATAAATCTTCTCATATACCTATATATTGAACTAGTTCTGTTTCTCTGGAGAACCCTGACTAATGTATTTCTATATTTCATTTGCCAAGACTATCAGAGTATAGGTAAATAGTTTTAAAAATCTGTGCATATTTCACAGTTTCTGTGGTGCTTATATAATGAAAAACAGATACATAGTTATGTATGTGTACTTATAAAGACACATTTTTGTCATTTGTGTTATAAAATAGGATTATATTTTTTAAACTACTCAGCTTCATGCCTTTCTCATTAATGTGAAAATTCCCTCTTTCTTTAATGCTATGTAATAGTATAGATGGTAGGTATGATATGGTGTGAATACAATGCCATGTATATGGAAACATTTAGTCAACCATTTTATTGAGAAGGAGTAACTTGTTTTCATTTATTTTAGAAAAATGTTTCAATAGACATATTTGTGAAAAACATAATTTTATATTTCTGCTTTAATTTTTATATAGTCCCAAGTGTCATATTGCTTAGTACAAAGATCTGTTTACTTTTCAAGACATCTGTAACAATTCATTTTTATATCAACAAGATATGAGAATACTACATCACTGTGAGCAGCAGGTGTTATCACTTGATTTAATTTTCCCAAAATGAAGTGCATAAATTGATATAACTTTATTACTCTAATTTAGATTTTCTTGCTATAGAGAGGTAGAGTATCCTTTCATGCTGTTCTAGAATGTCTCCTAAATCTTTGAATGTATTTATTTATGTACTCAAATTTTAGTCTATATAGATTATTTTTTGATCTGAGATTGATAGTCAGTTGTATAATTGTCATTAAGCAAACAGATAATCTGTATCCCACCAAATTAAAATACTTATTTTAGCATATTTCAAGTTTCCATGTATACTGGTGTCTATTTCTAGACACAATATTAACAATCATTACTTTATTTTCCTGTTTTATTGTATTTTCTAAAACTTCTAGCCAATATTTAATAATAAGGAGTAAGCGGCCATTTATTCCTTTTTCCTGTTTTTAATAGAAATAGCTTTAATGTTTCACCATTTAGAATAATGCTTGCTAGTGATTTTGGCAGTCTCTATGATATTTAACTAGATGCTAACTATTTCTATATTACAAGCAGATTTTATTTGGACTGGTCTTTGAATTAATATTTGCCCATGTGGTTTTTTTTTCCATTTATTGGATGATATCAAAAATTAGGTTGACAGATGTTGCTGATATTTAAAGATTCCTACATTCTATGACATAAATACTAATAGTCATACTGTATATTTACTTTGTTACCATAATAATTATTGGTTTCCCAATAGTTAATTCAGAATTTCTGTGCCTACGTTAGTGAGATTTGTCTATATATTTTTCTTACTCAAGTGTAAGTACAAAGATAATAGTGATTTTTATTAAATGAATTGAAAAGCTTTCTATCATATTTGATATCATCTAGTCTTGGTAACTTTTATTATTTAAATTGGAAATCTTCAATTGACCTTCTAAAATTTTCATAGATATTTTTCTAACCCAGTTTATTTCTTGTAAGATAGTTTTGATTACCTATATTTTCCCTTGAAATAATCTATATCCTTCAGATTTTAAAATATGATACCATAGGCTGGCATAAAGTATTATTTTATCTTTTTTCTCATTCCCCTTTTTCAGTTCTCATATAACATTTTTGAATTTGTGGTTTTCTTTAACACATTGACTGGTACACTAGAAAAAAAATTTCTCTGGGCAACAATGTTTTATTACGAAAGTAGAAAGAAAACTTTGAAAACAAAATGATCCTTTTTAATTTAATGAAAAATTTGTTATTTTGTATTGTTTTCTGTGCATGAGTTATATGTAATTTATGTTGCACTAGAATCTTTACACTGCATGCCACTTGAGTTGTATGTGACTCACAACATACTTATCGAACTTGTTTCAAAAAATTGAGTCTTCATATACCTCATGAGGTCCTGAGCTCAAAGCTAGCATGAGTTAAATACAACTCACATGGCAGTTAAAGTGTTAACCTCATTTCAAATATTATAAATCTTTGTGGTCTCTCTTCTCCTTAATCAGACTTTTGAAGGTTTTAATGTTTTGTTATTACTTTGAATTTAATTTTTTAATTAATTTTACTTTTATTTTTATTTATTCTCTGTTTCTAATTTCCTTTGGATTATTTTGTCACTCTCACTTTCTAATTTCTTAGAATAAATACATAAATTCTTTATTTTCAGTCATTTTCTTTAATATTTAAGAAGTTAAGGAGAGAGATGGCATCACTAAGATAGTGGAATAGGAACTACAAGTTGTCTTCCTCCCACATAAAAATAAAAAATAGGCAGCTATCCATGATGATAATAGCCTTGGGTGGGCTCAAGTGTTCATTTAAGAACCTTCAGCAACACAATGATGCAAAATCAATCGAGAATAATGACACAGAAGGGATCACTGGGGAGATTGGCATACCTGGGACGTCTGGAGATGGCTAGAAACAAAGAAGCAGAGTGGAGGCTACGAGTATCAGCCACACAGTGGGTACCACTATGGTCCCCAGTTATTTTCTCTGCAGAGGACATTGGCATTCATCTCTGAGAGAAGCAGCAGCCATCCTTATATAACATCCCCCAAACAGGGAGACGTTACTGAGGCCCCCACCCAAGAACGAGCTGCTGCCGTGCTCCCTGGGACTGAAGCCACCACTCCTTCCAAAAAAATGCATGCCCCTGGCCCCAGATCAATAGCCACTCCACATGTGCCCACACCTCAAATTCTAGCTGCCTGAAACACCACAGCCACTGCAATGCTAAAGGCTAACACTTCCACAACCTTAGAGCTGAGGTGGCTCTGTTTGTGCCTTTACTACAGAAAGCAGCTTCATAGGCACTCTGGTGAGCACCACACCTCTCACCATGCAAAAAAAAAGAAAAAAAAACCCTCAAAATGGATGAAACTCAGAATGGATGAAGTACTTAAATGTAAAACCTTCTGAAACTATGAAACTATTGTGAAAAAACATAGGAGAAATGTTTCACCAAATTGGGCTTGGCAAGAATTTTTTAGATAAAACCTCAAAAGCACATGCAACAAAAGCAAAAATAGACAAATGGGATTTTATCAAACTGAAAAGCTTTTTATATAGCAAAGGAAAAAATTAGCCGAATGGACAACCAGGGGAATGGGAAAAACATTTGCAAACTATACTTCTGACACGGGGTTAAAATCTGGAATATATAAGTAACTTAACTTACCACAAAACAAAACAAAAACAACAAAAACAAAAACTTGATTAAAAACATGAGCAAAAGACCTCAGGTGGGGCACAGTGGCTCACGCCTGTAATTCTAGCACTTGGGAAGGCCAAGGCGGGAGGATTGCTTGAGGCCAGGAGTTGGAGGCCAGCCTGAGCAAGAGTGAGACCCTGTCTCTACAAAAAATAGAAAAAGTAGCCTGGCCGTGGTGGCACGCACCCATAGTCCCAGCTACTCTGTAGGTCAAGGCAGGAAGATTGCTTGAGCCCAGGAGTTTGAGGTTATAGTGAGCTATGATGAGGCCACTGCCCTCCAGCCTGGGTGAAAGAGCGAGACCCTGTCTTAAGAAGAAGAAAAAAAAGAGCTTAATAGACATTTTCAAAGCAAGACATACAAAGGCCAACAGGCATATCAAAAAATGTACAACATCACTAATCATGAGGAAAATGCATATCAAAACCACAATGAGATACCACTTCACTCAAGCTAGAATTGCTATTATCAAAAAGACAAAAGATAACAAGCATTGATAAGGATGTGGAGAAAAGTCCTAGTACACTGTTGGTGGTATTGTAAATTAGTACAGTCATTTTGGAAAACAGGATGGGAGTTTCTCAAAAAAGTAAAAATAGAATTACCATGTGGTACAGCAATCCCACTTCTGTATATATATGCAGTGGTATTGAAATCAGTGTGCTGAAGTGAGTTTTGCACTCCCGTGTTCATTGAAGCATCATTCATAATAATGAAGATACAGAAACACCAACATGCTCGTCAACTGATGAACAAATTTTAAAAGGTATTGTATATAAACATGTACTAATGTGTGTGTGTGTGTGTGTGTGTGTGTGTGTGTGTAGATACACAATGGAATACTGTCAGGACTTTAAAAAGCAGGAAATTCTGTCCTCTGCAACAACGTGGATGGACCTAGAAAACATTATGCTAAGTGAAATAAGTCGGGCACAGAGAGACAAATGCCACATAATCACACTTATATGTAATTGAACTCATAAGTAGAGAGTAGAACGGTAGCTCCCAGAGGCTGGGAGTGGGAGTGGATGGGGAAAGGAGCGATGTTGATCAAAGGGTTCAAAGTTTCAGTTAGATGGGAGCAACAGGTTCTGGTGTTCTACTGCACAGCATGATGACGATAGTAAATAATATATTGTATATTTCAAAATAGGCAAAGGAATGGATTTTAATGTTCTCACCACAAAGAAATGGTAAGTATTTGAGGTGACAGACATGTTAATTAGCCTGGTTTGATAATTCTACAGTGTATACATGTATTGAATCACTATATTTTACTCCATAAATATATTTAATTATTAGTTATCAATTAAAATAAAATACAACATTTAAACAGTAGCAGTCAGAGCAACATTTTGTGTCTATTCCCAACGCTCAGTCTCTACAGGATGATATTTAGGGGCCAGATGGTACTTACACTCGGAATGGAGAACATTACAAAATAGGAGACCCTAAATTGGGAAAGTAATCTTATGCAGGGCTGCTGATGATCTGTCCATTCCCCTCTCTGGAGAGAGAGAAAAGCCTTATACTTACTCTGGATTAAACAAATACTCTCTGGAGAGGGAAAGGTGATGTCTCTATCTGTACTACCCTGGACTGTCTCTTGGAAGACAGACATCTCCAACCTTTATTATTTGCTTCTTTGTTCAGAGGACCCTAGACCATGCAGAAATGTTAATTACATAAACAAATATCTGGATAAATGTGGCATTTCTTTCTCCACCACCTAAAATTAGAGTAGTTCAAAATTTGGCTTCATTCGTACTCATGTAAATCCAACTTAGAGTACATTCTTATACATACGCCAACTCTGTTTCCAGGCTAATTCAAAGGATACCTCAGCAGTCTATTTTAATTACAATTCACAGTAGACCACTCCAATCTTAAAGGATCTTAGTATCAAGACTTTATTTTTATATTTTTATAAATTGTCTTTTACTACATTAAGCCAATAGGCTTTTTAAATTTTAAAGAGGAAAGCTACATTTAAAAATTATAGTTAATTCTCTATGATCAATGTTCGTCTTAATTTTTGATTTTGGAAAGATAATAGCAACATGAAAAAATAGTCAATAAACTATACTATCAAGGTCAGCAATTTTTAGTATTGAAATCAATTTATAATATGTTTGCTTGGGATGCACATAAATTTGAAGAGGCAGTAAGTGTAAACAGAATAGCTGATTTCTTGGATGCACTCCAATATAATTATAGCTATTCACCCTTGTGACTGTATGTATGTGTGCAGCTTCAAGCTATTTCCCTGCCCCAAGCCACACTAGCAGTATTTTTAGATGTTTGCAGTTGATTGAAATGCAAAATCTCTGTAAACTAGAAAAAAAACATACTATCTAAATTGAATATACAACTAAATTTAAATAGTAAGTTAAACACGTATTTTGGCATTTATGTCAGTTCTTAACTTGTAGTCTTTTGACTTAGAATTGAGTTATCCCTAAGTATTTAATCACAAAATAATGTATTTCTAATAGGCAATTGTAAAAAATAGCATCAATCACATTTATTATAAACATCTCATAAAACAGTAAAACGTTTATGTGATTGTGGAAGGCAGCCTGGTTGTTCTGTAATGTATAAATATTTGCATATATAAAAAACCCCAGCAGGCAGCAAACAAGGTTTATTTCTCTGTTTTCCAAAAAGTAAAATTGCATTTGATGTAATATCTACTTAATTTATATTAAAATATATTGAATATTTTCCTGATATAACATTGTTCATCACTACAGTCTAACAAGTGTACATTTTGAAATAGCTATGCTCTAATCTTAATGTATAGAAAATAATGCTTTCTCCAGCCCCAGGGATTAATCAGAGATCTTCAAACATATCTGTGATGTTAAATGATATTGCCTTGTATTTTATGCATATATATATACACACATACGTGAAATTATAGTTGTTTTTTATTATTGTTTTGCTTTCCATGATGAACACATTTAAGTGACAATAGTGTTCTCAAAATAATTCTGTTTATAGTTTACATAGCTGGCATTGTTTTTATACGGCTAAGAATAAAACGTGATTTTATGGAGAGAAAGTGGAGTTCTTTTTATCTGTAGCCTTAAGGCCGCCAACTGTCGATACCTTAATCCACTAATCCTCTCTGTAATCATGTGTTCACGTGCTGTACAAACACTCAGAAAATCATTTTAAGAAACTCTTTGATTCCCTTGCTAAGGGTATACTTACTATAGGCTGTATATTATAAAATGGCTCATAAAATATTTGAATATTTATAAACTAGCACTGAAAGCTATTGTTTTTAGGTATATCTTTTTCTTTAAGAAAAAACATATAACATAAAAATTGAAGAAACAAATAGAACAGTAACAAGGAAAATGAATGACATCACATTGTATAAATCTGCAGGATTTTTTACATTTGACTTTCAACTATTATTTTTAAAGATCCTGCCTTCTATTTACTTGTCAGAGACTAGATTTAATTTTCGTATGCTGCATAGACTTCTCCATGTTAAGATATTGATATAACAAATTGCTGAATGTTTTAGTGATTGATTCTTGCTGACCAAAATGGGCTTTCAGATTAGAAGTCTTTCTTTTTTCCCTAGAAGACACCTGCTGAGACAGAAGTCTGACTGCCACACAAAAGAAATATATGGTTTTTCTTCAACTGGCTCCATCTAGCAATTTGCAATGCTATCAAAAATTGCATTTTTTAATGAAAATTACCTAAGAATTTGGCAGAAAAACCTTGGTTAAAATGGACTAACTACCCATTCTCAAGCAGTATTAGCATACTGATTGGCCATTACTTCTGTCACTCTACTGACTACGAAATTATGACAGGCCCCACAGCAGGAAGCAAATGATCATTAATACCCTATCCTCTGGGACACAATAAACTGCCATTCACTTGCATACAAATAAAATACACAAAGGTTGTCAGCAAGGGGACAAAAAAGGAAAGATGCTTTTGCAAAATGGTTTGATACTACAGTGGGATGGGACCACTCAAAGGGTTTTTGTTTTTCAGTCTATCTCATCATGGTAGGAAAATTCTTTTATATAGATTTCCTTTTCAAGTAGCCTATCTTTTTTACTTGAGCTCTTTGAGCTTTTCAATTAAATGGTAAGGTCTTGCTTCTGAAGAAAAAAAAACTTTATAATCCTATAATTAATCCCATAACACAGAAAATATTAAAAATTCTGAAATTCCATTAAAATGTAAGACAATGCATCTTTTTGGTTTAAATAGAATGTGTAAAAAAATCTGGTCAATATATTTTAACCTCACACAATTATTAGGGAAGATATATACTTCATATCACACAATTGGTGATATCAATAAAATAGAAAAATGACCACACAAGTATGGTATGTCTAACTTGTTACACAAAAAGGTATGGTCAAATTTAAGTTTAATTAAATATTACCATGTAACTAATATGTGCTATCTCATAAACAAATTATATGGGATTGAGAAATGAAATTAGTGGTATTGCTTTGTAAAGAATGGTGAATGATCAATTCTTTGATATTTATTAGAGCAATAATTTCACTAATAAGTGTTGAATTTTCAGTCACTTAACCTAAACTTTTCCTGAAGGTATGAAGGGAATGCAACAATTCCTGGCAGGATTATATGATTTTCATAGATTGTATATTCACTAGTCTAAACTTATAAAGGCATTATTTTATTCTGAAAAAGTACAAAATGCATATTTAGAATCTTCAAATTTAGTGTGCTTAATTTTATTGCTTTTTCTAAAGTTTTATTCTCTTTGTGAATTTCCCATAAAATAGACAAATATTGTGCTCAAGATTTTGAAAATAGATATTTATATGTTCCATACTTATAAATCAGCTTTACAAGAGTTTGAACAAGAGACACTTGCTGATTCTATCATCTAAACTCTAGGCTAAACGGACAAGTTACTAATACCCCCAAAACATGGATGAATATCAGATGTATTATGTTAAGTGAAAGAAGCCAGGCTTAAAAGTCTACATACTGTACGATTCCATATATAGTGATATTACCTAAAAGCCAAAGCTGTAGGGACAAAACACAGATAAGGGTTACCTTGAGCTGAGGGTGGGAGAACATATTGACTATAAAGGGGTACAAGGAATTTTTTGGTATGATGGAGCTATTCTTTATTTTTTATTTTAGTAATAAGTACATAACTACATGCATTTGTCAAAGCTCATAGAAATATGTACTAAAATGGGTGAATTATACTGTGTATAAATTACACTTTTGTAAACCTTACTTAAAAAAAATACTCTAGGCTTAGCAATGTCATGAGAACACCAGAATGTTCTGAATTGGGGTCATTTAGTCTGGCACAGTAGCAGAAATGACATTCATATCTTTAGAATTGGGCAGTTAGAAGCATTTTTTTTAATTGCTTGTAGAGATACAGTTCCCAATGTTGGATGCTAAAAAGACTGAGAGCAGATTAAAAATACTCACTGCTATTTTAACATCTCCCTCATGTAGCATTAAGCAAAAATAAAACTCTAATATATCAGTTAACATACTTCACCAGAGAAATAGATTATCATCTTCAATGGGAAAAGAAAAAATGGCAGAGAATGTCATTTCTGTTAGACACACCAACTCCTTCCCTTTTTCCTGACCTGCTTCCCACTTTTAGGCCTTGAACCCAATGGCATTATTAACTGCACTGCTAATGACAGTGAAATAATCCACATCCTTCTTTTACATGGCAGCAAGAGGCAGCTCTCATTTTTACAGGAGTGAATAGATTACATGTTATAAAAACAGAAATGAAATATCACCTATGAGGTATGATAGAATTGTCACTTTGACCAAGTAACCCCCAGAAAAAAAGAACTTTAGCAGAGAAAATACAGAACAAACCTTACTGAAATTGCAGAGGAAATATTTGGTAGTCTGAATGTTATTACCCAATTTGGACTATAGGATTAAGATGTAAAAGTAGGAAAAAAAATGTAAAATTCCCAATTATTAATTAGTTTAATGAAAAAGAATAAGTATGAGATTATCAGTAACTAGAAAAAAAGAAAAACAATCTGAGATATGTGGGGGAACAATAATCATTAAAATTATGTATGTAAACCTGAATTCATAAATGCAAAGTCTACAAAAAGAAAATTTATTGATTTCCAAACAAATTTGCAGTCAAGTGAGATAAATAAAAGCCATATATTAAATGAAAATTGACTAGCTTCTGCTTCTTTCAGGTATTATTCCAAGTGCTAAGGACATAGTCATGAGCAGGAGAGATGCTATTCTTACCTTCACAGATCTTGCAATTTAAATCACCAGTGGTATATAGTTTTGTGCCAAAGATGATTGTCATTGAACTTTTAGAAAAAAACAGGAAAACTATAAATGCATTCTAGATTTTTTTAAAAAAGGACAACACTATTCACAATTTAAGTTTCTTTTTTAAAAAACAAAATAGTAAATAATTTGTTTTTCTATGTCTTTGAATCTGTCTCAAACAAATACTTTGTAAAATGAAATGAGCAGTTATTATATATATTATTCCCTGAATTCTGGACCAAACTTTAAACAAAATTAATTATGCTTCAAGAGAAGTTAGGTTTTTTAACTATTTTCTTCTAAGTCTTTAGGAATAACAGATAAATTAATTATCATTCAAACACCTGATTAAATGACCAGTAAATTCATTATTTATTATTAGTTATTTGTTAGTATTCATAGCTAGCATCCTCAACAAATTTCTCCTCTATTTATTAAATCGTCTTCCCTGATAAACTTATAAATCAGGGAAGGGGAAAGTTTCCTATTTATAGATGCAAAGATCTAATCCAGTCTATTAATAGAAAATAATTTTATAATATTTTTGTGAAACACTTGTATATTCAATAATTCATTTAGCACATACATTACCATTACTTCTCCAATAAACCAATATGATCTGAATATCATGATTTGTATTTTTTAAATTGTAGCTTTTCCTAAAAAAAATTTTATGTAGACAAAAGAAAGAAAAATCCATTTGCTGGCTATCTACGGTCAGATAGATTGTACCAGCTTTCACCGTTAAGGACTTCTCAGCAGAGAAGTGAGCTACTACATTTTCAGAACCCCCTTCTGCATATGGTTCTGAGTTAGAAGCTTCTAATGAGAAACACTCACATGAGATTTAGAAGGTGGAAGAGAAGAAGAAGCCATTATTCTTTGGAGGCAGTTATAGGCAAATACTTGGGCTTATTTGAGTTTCAAAGCAACTTCCAGATGAGCTTCTTGAGAGTCACCAACATCACTCCTGCTGACTGAGATGGTCTGTGGGAAATACCCAGAGGGTTTGAGATGCCAACCACCTTCTTCTGTAAGAGCTCTTGAAAACCATTCACATCAGTGCTGCAAGCTAAGAGACTTGAAAAACTTGTGTAAGCCTCTAACCCTGACCAAACTCTGACTGATATATATATATGTATATATATATACCATGCAATAAAAAAACTGTAAAAATTTTAGCATAAAATTGAGTGATTTAGGCTATGAATGCTGCAGAGGTTCAAAGAAGAAGCAGGAAATTCCAGCCTTGCGAAGTTTGTAAAGTCAGTGCATAGGTACATTACACAGTTACATCAGGACTTCATGTACTGTACATCTGCCTGACCCCAGCAGCTTCGAGATCTTCCTTGGTAATTACTGTGAGAAAATGTGTGCAATGTCAAAATATTCGTTTCAATAATATACAAGAGTATATTTATTCAGTTATTCAACGAGCACTTACTGAGCAGTTACTTTGAGACAGGCACTGTATTTAAGTACTTGGACTACATGAGTGCATAAAACATGCACAGTTTTCCTTACTGAAGGAGTTTAGGCTGTAATAAAGAATCATTATAAAAGAACCAATAAAAATAAACAAGGAAAATATATGAAATTATAGAAAACAATAGGTTTTATGAAAAAAATAAAAGGTAGAACAAACAAAGGATGATTGATAATACGGGGACTGAGAGCAAATTTCTGTTTTTAAGAGTGGTCAGTGCAGCACCCCTTGACAAGCTGACATTTGAAGGAAGATTTGAGATGAGAGGGTGAGCTGTGTTAATATCTAGGAAGGAAGAACCGGTGCAAAGCCCTAGATGAAAACACATCTGCCATCTATGAACTAAGGCCAGGAGATTAGTGTGGCCATAGAGAAAGTATTAGTGAGCTTGTAGAGAGGTCAATAGAAATTTTGCAGTCTGAGTTACACGAAGCAAAAATAATAGTAAGGAAAAAAATAATACAGACAAACACAGAAATTAAGGGGGGAAACATACAATGAGAAAGTTTTTAAAAACTCAAAAGCTGCTTTTTTTGAAAATAAAAAATAAAATTAATAAACCTCTGGGAAGATGGAGCCAAAAAAAATCACTTTGTACAAATTACTAATATGTAGAATTTTAAAAGAGAAATATCACCAAGATCCCAATTGAATTAAAAAAAAATAAAATGGTGCTGAGGCAGATTATATTTTCTAAAAATGGCTCAAATATATTCCATCTCACATGCACTTCTTCCAAAATAATTTTAACATTCCTTCCATTAATAGATGTGGTCCCTATTTCCTCCCTTGAATCTGAGTGGATTTGTGATTGCAGAAGATGAGACTTTCTGTGACTTATAAGGCTAGGTCACAAAAGGTCATAAGTTTCTGGATGTTTCTTCTGGGATACTAACTGTTGGAACCCAAACAATATGTAAGGGTAAGTCTAAGAAGACCTTGAAGAGGACTACAGGGAGAGGAACCAAGCTCTCCTTGCCTGTGTCTCTGATTGATCAAAACCCAATAAACGCCAGTTAGCTAGCCATATGGATGAGTGTTTAAGGAAGGGAATCCTCAAGCCCCAGCTGATGCACTGTGGCTACTGCCATGTAAAGAAACAAACTGCCTCAATGAGTCCAGCCCAAATTGCACAATAATTAGCATGATAAGAAATTGTGGTTGGTTGTTTTTCCATTCTTGTGATACTTCATGTAGTAGAATGGGCTCAGCTCTATCCAGGATAATACAAGAGGTACTAGATCACCATTGTTTTTTGTGGCTGAGTAGAAAATAGTAACATTTATTAGGTGTTGGGCAGGTGGGAGGAGGAGGAGGGATGGGAATTTTCACACCTAATGGGTGTAGTGTGCACTGTCTGGGGGAAGGACATGCTTGAAGTTCTGACTCGGGTGGGGCAAAGGCAATATATGTAAACTAAACATTTGTACTCCCATAATGTGCTAAAATTAAAAAAATAAAAAAAACAAGAAATTGTGGTTGTTTTAAGCCACTAGGATTTCAGGTAGCTTATTAAACATCAGTTGATGACTGATACAGAGGCTATAAAAATTTATGTCAATAAATTTAAATATTTAGTTGAAATTTACAAATACCAGAAAAACATATTTACCAAAAAAATGCAAGAATAGATAGAATATATTAAAAGTCCTGTATTTATTAAATAAATTGAAACCAGAAGACAATGTTGCAACATCCTTAAAGTGCTCTGTGAAAATAATAATCAACTTAGAATTTATACCTCACTAGTGCTTAGAAATAAATTTAACATAAAGATATTTGCAGGCGAACATAAACTTGAAGAGGTCACCACCAGTAGTCCTACAAGAAAAGAAACAATAAGGGAATTCTTCAGGTAGAAAAAAAATGATCACAGAAAGAAACAAAATTATGCAGGGAGGAGTGATGAACACCAAAAAGGGTAAATATTTGAGGAACCTGAATAAACATTCACTGTTTAAACCACAAAAGCAGTACCACGTGGGAAAAGATTAAATTTTATGAAATAGCATTTCAAAAGGCAGGAAAGCATTAGAGTTAAAGTTTTGTATGTTCTTGCATTGTCCTGAAAATAGAAACAGTACTAATTTAAGTTAAACTGTAATGGGTCAAAAATTCAAGTTGCAATTCCTAGAGAAGTGCTATTAAATGGAACTTTCTGTAACAATGGACATGTTCCACAATCTGTACTATCCTACACAATCACTTTTAGCCACATGTGACTATTGAACACTTGAAATGTGACTAGTGTGAATTTTTCCCCTTATTTAATTCTAATTTTAATTTTAAACAGCCACATGTGGCTAACAGTGACTGTATTGGACAGTGCAGCTCTAAAATAAAGACATTTAAAAAGGCAAAAGAATATAGTAATGTGATTGAAAAGCTAATGGAGAGGGAAAAAGAAATAATTTTTAAAAACAAAATTTATCTAACATGAGACAAGAAAGGAAGAGAAACAAAGAACAAATGTGACAACAACAGAAATAACAACAACAACACAAACCCAAACAGTAAGATAGGAGACTTAAGCCCAAATATATCAGAAATTACATTAAATGTGAGTGGAGGAGGTATCTCAATAAAAGTCTGTGAGTGCCAGACCAATGTGTGTGTGTGTGTGTGTGTGTGTGTGTGTGCATGTGTGTATGTGGCTTATAAAAGATATGCCTTACAAATAAAATCACATAAATAATTAAAGAATATAAAAATATATATCATGCACACTAAAAAGTTATAAAATATAAGGCAAAGTGTATTATTGGAGATTAAAGAGGATATTTATAACCGTAAGAGTCAATTCAGCAGAAAGATCTAACATCCTTAGCGTATACACACATTATAATAGCATGGCTCTAAAATATACCAAGCAAAAACTAACAAAACTAAAATGGAAAATAGACAAAACTACGATTACATTCGATAACTTCTGGCAGCACCTGATAGAACAAAGAGTTATGGAAAGTTTGAACAAGATTAATGAAATTGACCTAGCTGGCCTAAGTAAACAGTAACTACAGAAACATTCATTCTTTTCAAGTGCACATGGAACATCTACAAAAATTTCAATCAAAATTCTGTAAGATGCGTGTGTATATATGTGTGTGTGTGTGAGAGAGAGAGAAAGAAAATTGACAAATGAGTTTTCAATATATTTGGAAACCAAGAGTCAAAAAACTCAGGGCAGTCTTGAAGATAAAGAGCAAAATGAGACTTAAACACCTCCAGAAATAAAGACTTATTAGGAAGCTACATTCATTAAGATAGCTTGGTATTCGCAAAAAAGGATAAAATAACAATTAGAATAAAACAGAGTACAGAAACCACAAATGAACATTATTTGAACTATGAGAAAGGTGTTACTGCAGTGCATTGAGAAAATGAGTGGTTATTTGCATGCAAAAAAGAAAAGAAGTCTGACTCCTATTTCACATCATACATAAAAATTGAATCCAAGTGGTTTGTAAACATAAAAAGCTTCTTGGAGACAATTGTCATGACCACTTCATAAAAAAAAAAATGTTTAAACACAGCTCAACTAAGATTAATAAATTCAAATTTATTAAGAAAAATGAATTAATTTTGGAGTTTATTAAAATTAAAACTTGTTTATCAACACTACCATTCAGAATGTAAACACGGTAATCCTCAGAGTAGAATAAGGTTATTTTTAATACTTACATATGACAAAAATACTTATCCAGAATATATAAAATTCTACAAATTAATAAAATAAAACCCAGCAACATAATAAAACAAAAGATAAAAGATTTAAATAGGAACTTCAGTGGATATTACGTGGCTAACAAACACATAAATAGAGAAATAAAAATTAAAACCCTGGGATGGCTGAAATGAAAAACATCCAACCATACTCTGTGTTGGCCAGAGACTGTGAAACAATATTTGAACTTTCCATATTCTGGTAGGAATGAACACTGGTAGAGCCACCTTAGAAATGTGCTGACATTATGTACCAAAGTTGAACGTATGGATACCCTATGAACTAGCACTTTAACAATTTCATTTTTTGTTATATACCTATGAGAAAAACATATTTGAGTATACCAAAAAAATGTACAAGAATGATCAGCAGTACTCATAATAGTAAAAATCTGAAAAGAACAATCATGTCCATTGATAACAGAATTGATAAACTGAGTAAATTTATAATAACAGAATACTATTCAGCAATAAAGATTAAAAAAACTACTACTACATGCAATAAAGCAGAAGAATCTCACATGAATTTATTTCTTTTTTCTGGGGATGTTCCATGGATGTGTTTATTTTCTGAAAAGTACATGCATCTATGTTACAATTCAATAATAATTCACTTAAAGACACACACTTCACTATGTTCTTTTGAGAATAAACTGGGGATGGGGGTAAAGGGTGGAGTGGGTGTGATGAGATGGTGGCAGTGACCCAAGCACCAAAAGATGCTGGCTCCTACGTCGGAGGTCTGATCCTGCATATGCTTTGAAGAGCAAATGAATTTGCTGAATTTGTTGGATGTCCTGTGGGAGAAAAAGAGAATTCAAAGGTAGTTCAAAGTATTTGACTTTGAGCACCTGGAAAAATTAAGTTGCCAAGGCTTTAGGTGGCTCAGGTTTTGAGTAGTGAAATCAAGAAATCAGTTTTCTTGTACCTACTGAGTTACAAACTCAACAGTACAAACAGTAATTTATTATGTCGGTTAGGGATCCACGTGAAGCTGTTGAGTACATAAATTCATATCCAAATCTGGATGTCAGAGAAGAAGTCCAGATCAGAGTTATAACTTTGGGAGTGATCACCATGCCTATGTTATTTAGAACTATGAAAATAACCAGACAGTGAGTGATATTAGAGAAAGAAAAAAAAAAAAAAAGGATGACCAAGAATTGAGCATTCTCTTTTAACGTTAAGAGAAAGTTGGAAAGAAGAGAAAGAATCAACAAGAGACAAAGACTGACAAATGAAAAAGATAGAAAACCACAAAACAGGATAAGTAAATAAAGACGAGACAATGTGGATGAAGTGAGATGATATCAAAGTAGTGAACTGAGCAATGTGGGCTTCCTTGTGACTGATGATAACAGTACTGGTGGAGGGCTGGGGAAAACAGCCTAATTCGAATGTGTTTAAAAGAGAATGGATATATTACTTAAAATATAAAATATGTATCTCACTAATATAAGATCAAGCAAAAGAATGCAGATACAAAGAATACATACTCTATGACTACATTTATGTAAAAAACAAACAAAACAAACAAATACAATTAATCTATGGTGTTAGGAGTCAGGAATATTGACAATTTGGGGGACTTGTTTCTAGGAGACACAAGGGAGGTCTCTAAAATGCTGGTAATGCTATGTTCTGGGAACTATTTTCATGAGTATGTTCAGTTTGTGAAAAATCATCAAGCTATGCACTTAGGATATGAGCATTCTTCTATTTTAAAAGCAAGAAAATGTGCACAAGAACTGGAGAGAGAACTATAGACGGCTCGTTAGAGAAACTGTGAATAGGAGAAAAGAAATGAAGTGGCAGCTGATAAGGAAATAAGCCAAGATTTGTTTTTATTGTTTTGTTATCTTTTTTTTTTTCTGGTGGAAGAAATAGCATCTTTCTATGCAACGGGGACAGTACAGTTAGAAAGGGAGAAATTATGTAGGAGAGAGAAGAAAAATAGTTGAAGTGATAGATGTCCTTGGGTAGAAGAGAGGGGAGGAGATCTAGCTCACAAGAGAAGAGGGAGGATTCAGATAGAAGCACGGATAGTCCATGGATAATAATAAGTGAGAAGGCAGTTTGGCCATCACTGCTTTGATTTTACCTGTGAAATAGGAAGCCATGTTAGCAGCAGAGAAAGAGGCTACACTGGAGGTGATGAAGGTATGAAGAGAGAGAAAAATAAACAATATTCAGTGGTAGTGATAAATCAGTGGTAGAGGGAATAAAATATGATAATAAGCTATTACTGCCAGGCAGTATTGAAGTCTCACTTAAGTTTTGTAGTCATTATTTAAAGCAAAATTAATCAACATGGTTTTGTTTTACTCTGGCAATTCAACTACAGATATGCAGATATGAAGCAGGCAATGAGTTAGATTTAAACTATATGCTGGCTCTGCCAAGAAAAGCAAAGTCACTAAAGGCATGTATACACATATACATATGAGTATACATATATACTTGTGAGTATGTATAATACTTAAGCTGTGGAAGTAAGGAGTAGAGGGCAACGGGAAAATATCAGGATGAATAAATTAAAAGTCCCAGTGGGACTGAAAAATTTGTTGCAATCAGGATTTCAATTATATATGATAAATACACACTATAAATTAAAATCATTGCCATTTGTTTTATCAATGTTAGTTATCCTTTCTCACTATTAATTTTTGCATCTAAACTCAATCTCTTCTTCCTAAAAATCTCTTTTAGGATTTTTTAAAAAGAGAGTCTATTGGTAGTAAACTCTCAATTTTTATTTTTCTGAAAATGTCTTGATTTTGTTCATATTCTTGAAATATATTTTTGCTGGAAATCTAAGTTGACAGTTATTTTCTCTCAGACCTTTGCAGATGTTATTTCTCTCTCTTCTTACTTCCAGAGTTGCTGTTGATAAATCATTCTTCATTCTGATTGCTATTTTTTGTGGGTGATTTATCTTTCCTCTGGTATTTTTTGATAATCTTTCTTTATTTCCTTGGTGTTCTATAAATTTACCAGGATGTGTCTAAATGTGGGAATTCATTTTTATTCACCGTACATTGGGTTTGTTGGTCTTCCTGAATCCAAAGATTGTTGTTTTCCAAATAGATCCTCTTGAAATAAATTTTCCTCAAAACATGGTTGACTGGCCATGCACAGTGGCTCATGGCTGTAATCCTAGCACTTTGGGAGGCTGAGGCAGGAGGATCTTTTGAGCTCAGGAGTTTGAGACCAGTCAGAGCAAGAGCGAGACCCCGTCTCTACTAAAAATAAAAATAAATTAGCTGGACAACTAAAAATATGTAGAAGAAATTAGCCAGGCATGGTGGCATATGTCTGTAGTCTCAGCTACTTGGGAGGCTGAGGCAGAAGGATTGCTTGAGCTCAGGAGTTTGAGGTTGCTGTGACCTAGGCTGACACCACAGCACTCTATTCAAGGGGACAGATTGAGACTCTGTCTCAAAAAAAAAGAAAAAAAAAAAAAGAAAGAAAAAAGAAACATGGTTGACTGCTTTAAAAAAATGTGGAACTCCATAAGTAATCTGAAGCAGCCTAGCTACATTCATGAGACTGAAAAGCATTTCAACGTAACAATGCACATCTATTGTCATGTTTGCCAAAAATATCTCTATATATAGCTTGCTTGTGTTCACACATGTGTAAGTTAACATGGAAACTCCAGGTAAAAGGTGAACCATGGTAGTGCAAGATTTGTTTATATCACATTCATCTTTCTGAATCCCTGTCTTGCCTCAAACTTCAGGGCCAGCCAATTTTATTCCTTTTCATTAAAACATTTTTTTGGGTCAATTAAATCCCAAAAGGATTGACTATTTCTGATTAGGGTAAATAAGTTTCACCTAAAATGTTTCATGAACTAACATTCTACCATTTATATTTTGACCCATTATCTCTCAGTTAGTGGAGTGAAAAATTTTGCCACCAGTTAAAGGAATTTCAGCCATGGGTGAACAGGGTAAGGAGAATTGGGGACTAGATAGAAGAAGTGAAAAGTACACTGTATTGATGTCTAAAGGAATTCTTTGAAATCCCTTTTTGCAGATGGGATATATCATTAACTATACACATATAAAACTGTGGAATGATTAATATTTAGTTTCTTTAGGGTGGGTTGATGATGAAGAAGCATTCTAACACATGGCCCATGATCTGTCTTATTTTTGTTGATCACCAGCTTCCTCCAGAAAAGATGAGTTTGGGAATTTTCTAGCTATTTTTCCTAGATCCACATTCCCAAAAAGTTGTTAAGAGTGAAGAAGGAGTTTCTTGGTTTCTGTGAATTCAGAGGATCTGTGCTGCCCTAGGGTATGTTCATCTGCCAGGATTCCTCTCTCCAGAACCTCCTGGAATTCCCAATCCCTTCCCCCATGCACCCCTCACCTTAAACCCAATTTTTCTGCTTCTCATTAACACTTATTTTTTCAGAGTATTACCGGGGTACAAAACCTTTGGTTACATAAATTGTCTTTGCACCACCCAACAAGCTTGCCCAGACCTCAGACAGCATGTACCACATCTGCTAAATGTGAATTTATCCATTCCTTCCTTCCCCCTCCCACCTGTCCAACATCCTATAAATGTTATGTCCCATATGTGCACATTAGTGTTGATCAGTTAGTACCAATTTAATGGTGAGTACATGTAGTGTTTGTTTTTCCATTCTTCTGATACTTCACTTCGAAGAATGGGCTGCAGCTCTATCCAGGATAATACAGTAGGTAGTTCATCATTTTTTATGACTGAGTAGTACTGCATATATCACATATATCACATTTTGTTAATCCACTCATGTATTGATGGACACTTGAGTTGTTTCCACATTTTTACAATTGTGAATTGTGCTGCTATAAACATTATAGTGCAGATGTCTTTTTCTATAAAGTGTCTTTTTTTCCTTTGGGCAGATACCCAGTAGTGGGATTGCTGTATCAAATGGCAGTTCTACTTTTAGTTCTTTGAGGTATCTCCATACTACTTTCCATAGAGGTTACACTAGTTTGCAGTACCACTAGCAGTGTCTGAGTGTTCCTAACTCTCTGCATCCACACCATATTTGTTGTTTTGGGACTTTTTGATAAAAGCCATTCTCTCTTGAGTTAGGTGATATCTCATTGTGGTTTTGGTTGGCATTTCCCTGATGATTAGAGATCAGCAGAATTAACACTGTTAAAATGTCTATACTACCCAAAGTGATCTACAGATTCAACTCAATCCTTATTTAAATACCAACATCATTCTTTATAGATCTACAAAAAATAATTCTATGCTTCATACAGAATCAAAGATGACCCGTATAGCTAAAGCAACCTTAAGCAAAAGAAAAAATCGGGAGACATCAATTTACCAGATTTCAAGCTATACTACAAGGCTATCGTAACAAAAACAGCATGGTACTGGAACAAGAACAGAGACATAGACCAATAGAACAGGACTGAAAATCCAGATAAAACCATCCTCATATTGTCATCTGATCTTTGACAAAGCAGACAAAAATATACACTGGGGAAAAGAATGTCTATTCAATAAATGGTGCTAGGAAAATTTGATAGCCACATGTAGAAGACTGAAACAGGATCTGCACCTCTCACCTCTCACAAAAATCAACTCACAATGGATAACAGACTTAAACCTAAGGCATGAAGCCATATGAATTCTAGAAGAAAATGTTGGAAAAACTCTTATAGACATCAGCCTAGGCAAAGAATTTATGAAGACCCCAAAGCAATCAGAGCATCAACAAAAATAAATAAATGGGACCTGATCAAATTAAAATGCTTCTGCGCAGCCAAAGAAATTATCACTAGAGCTAATAGTCAACCTACAGAATGGGAGAAAATATTCGCATGCTACACATCTGATAAAGGGCTGATAACTAGACTTTATATAGTACTCAGGAAAATCCAAAGAATGCCATTAAAAAGTGGGCAAAGGACATGAACAGAAACTTTTCAAAAGAAGATAGACTAATGGCCAAGAAACATTAAAAAATGCTCATTAACTCTTATGTGAACTTCATTATATTTTATGACATATTTTTAGAAAGTCATTGAATTTAACATACATATTTCATTTCAGTTTTTTGAGTTGTGTTGAGGTAAACATAGAAATAAATTAAATATGAACACTGCTGGGCCTAAGTTTCTCATATAATTTTTTATTTTGATACTGAACTGTCTTGACAAAGTATAACAGAGTTGTTAGAAACATCGATTTTGAAATGAGAAAGACCTGTATGTGAATACTGCTGTCATCATTTACTGTCTTAACTTTCCTCATCTGTAAAATGAGTAGGATCACCTGAAGCAAATTTGCCATAAAGATAATAAAGCTTAAGCCTTGCAAAATGTGCATAAGGCCCTTCATTTCTCTAAAACTTTATAAAAGTAAGATATTTTTACACTCTTTTTCTTAAAGAGCCTCCTTCCCAAAATTTTATAAGCTTCATGTCCCTTCCACAAAACCTGGTCCTTGATGTTAACAATAAATATATATGTTTGTGAAGAGAATTAAATGGGATAGAATAAAATAGGGTAAAACTTTTTGTTTTCCTTTATCCTGCTCCATTGCTTCTGTATTTTAGCTAATCCCTAAAATACATTTTTGGGCCCCACTTCCATCCTAGGGCAGGTGTAGTATTCAAAGCTCTCTAAGAACTCTGTACTTCTACTTGCTGACATTTATCAAAATTATAATTAAGTCTGGGCACTTTGTAGGCTGAGGTAGGAGGATTGCTTGAGGCCAGAAATTTGAAACCAGTCTGAGCAACACAGTGAGACCCTGTCTTTACAAAAAGTAAAAAAAATAACTGGGCGTGGTGGTGCGTGCCAGTGGTCCCAGTTACTCAGGAGGCTGAGGCAGAAGAATCACTCGAGTCCAGGAGTTTGAGGTTGCAGTGAGCTGTGATGACACCACTGCCCAGGCAACAAGAGTGAGAACCTGTCTAAAAAAAAAAAAAAAGGCCCCACTATAATTAAATCATTTCTGTAATTGATTGTCATGAATGTGTTCTCTGTTGGAGTATAAACTATATGAAAGAGAGGTCTGCATCTATTATGTTTAGCACTAGGTTCTCTATACCTATAAATGGATTAATGTCAATAAATTATTTAATTTGTTATTAATGGATTAATAATCAATAAATTAATATCTGGCATCCAGTAAGTACACATAAATAATTACTATCTTCTATAATGTACAACTTCACTAATATATAAGTAAAACTATAATTAATAAGGTTAAAATTACAACTAAACTGCATTGTTCAACTGAGTTATGTTATTTTATTTTATTTCTTATTTGACAAAATCTTAGGGGCCTTATATGAAAGTCTATCCATGGAGATTAAAATCTTAAATTTATGGAGTTATCACCATGCAATTCACTTGTAGATTTTATTTTACTTAATCCCATGGAATTTTTTTATTACTACAGACAGATGTCACTACATAATTCATCTTATACAAAAAAGGCCCCATATTTATAAATAGGTCATCAACTCAATTGTTAGTGTGTACCTACTGAGAATAGCAATGAAGGAAAATAAACTGCCCTTTGAACTTAAGCTGTGGATCAAAATTGGATTCAAGTTCGTGCAGACACCTATTGGTAGTTTAGGGAAAATTGCTTAATTTTTCTAATTTTTAGTTTTCTCATGAAACTCTGGCAATACTTACCTCACATTGTTGTGGTAAACATTAACTAAGTCAATGAATAAAAGCTTAGCATAATACTTAGCATAAAGTGTTCATTGATTGTTATCTATTTTTATTTTAAAAACTAACAAATCAATGCTAAGTAAAAATTTAAATCAGACTAAATTATTTTGCAGTAGCAAATAAATAATACCTTTGTTTTTTTACAAAGGAAAGCTCTGTTTACAAGTTTGACAAATGATCAAATTTATAACAAAATATAACTTTTTCAGCCTCTGACTTGGAAGAAAAGCAAATAAAAAAATAGTAATATGGATCAGGAACACATGCAATAGTAATTATCAGGAACAAATTATATCTCTTTAAATATTCTTTGTAAAATTGTAATAGCATTATATCAGAGCTTTCTATGTTCAAAATCAAAGGTGAACATATTTTCTATGATTTGAAAACATTGTACTGCATATACTAGAATTAGAAAATGCTACTGAACACGTTCCAATAATCTTATGGGCAATGTGGAATGTTGTATCCTGAGAAAGTAGAGAACTTCTCATGAGAATGTTGGAAATGTCACTCCGGTTCATTTTAGATCAGAGTGCAGGTGGCTCTACAAAGCGTTTGCTGGAGGCTTTGTGTTTATACAGTTGTTGCTTCCAGGATGGTATTGATTGGTTAGGCAACTAATAAAACAAGCAGCTCTGCTTTCATCTATGTGCATTTTGGACCTTCTAAAAGATAGAAAAGTGGTTTTAATTAGGACACATTCCCTTCACTTATTTTACTTTTTAATTCTCTTTTTTTCTTACTTGACCATTCCAACGCATATCCTTCTTGTGTTTCAGAACCTCTTTCCCTGGTCATGATTCCAAACCCCCAGATGCTTTAGAAGGCAAGCAATCCTGAGGAAGATACTCCTTCCCGATTGTCAAGACAGACAAAAACCTTAACATCAGTAAAACCAGCGTGCTTTATTATTTCGATTTCATCAATTTCTACTCAGGATTACTTATTTTACTTATATTTTGTGGCTATATGGATCAAAGTTTCTTACTTAAAATTTACTAAAATTTATGGTGGATTCTATGAAAGGGACTGTTAGTCTGAGATGTTCTACTATTCATATGGTAGCTCATGAACACATAAAAGCATATTGTGCACTGTCACTGCATGTCTATATGGAGATAGACAGATAGATAGATAGATAGATAGATAGATAGATAGATAGATAGATTGTAGATAGATGATAGACGTTGACAAAAGTGGAAAAGAACATGGAATGAACACATCCACTTTTAAAAGCCTTAGCCCAGAAGTGACACAGCATCAGCGTCAATGCTATCATATCCCCTCGTCCAAACACACTTATCTGGTCACCCCTGGCTGCAGGGAAGCTGGGAATATGGGTGAGCCCTGCACTCACTGCAACCAACCACAGTACTCCACTTATCTGATGACACAAATACTGTCAGATAGGTGTTAGGTAAACAATACATTTAGATACAGCAATTGTAATTTTTTGTTCTTCATTTGCGGAGGTAAATCATAACGTCATGCTTAAAATTCTTCATCCAGTAAAAGGAGAAGAAAAGCTCTCTCTTACCTCATAGGAATACTGTGAGTATTAAGTGAGAATATATGTTATTTCAGTTTAGCCTAGTGTCTGCATAGTAAGGGGCCAACAGGTGTTATACGCATATAACTCAAAAATAAAAAAGGATTGGAGGTAGTGAAAGGAAATAACAGTAAAGGAAATAGTGCCCAAGTTTAAGAATTTAAACTAAAAACAATTTTGGATATTTTAATATTTATCAGAATATTTATTTATTTAGAGACAGAGTCTCACTCTGTTGTCCAGGCTAGAGCGCTATGGTGTCAGCCTAGCTCACAGCAACTTCAAACTCCTGGGCTCAGACGATCCTCATGCCTCAGCCTCCTGGGTAGCTGGGACTAAGGCAAGAGCCCCATGCCCAGCTAATTTTTTCTAGTTTTAGTTGTTTTTCTAATTTCTTTCTATTTATAGTAGAGACGGGGTCTCACTCTTGCTCAGGCTGGTCTCCAACTCCTCAGCTCAAGCAGTCCTCCCACCTCAGCCTCCCAGAGTGCTAGGATTATAGGAGTGAGCCACCACGCCCAGCCCAGAATTTTAAAAAATAATTGCTATTTTAATTATGAGCTCTTTTGAGTGTTTCCTAAGGTACTCTAAGTTATTAAAGCTTATTAGCATGTTAATTAGAGAAAATCCAATTTCAGTTTAGTGCATACAGTTTTATCTCTCTAGTGTAGAATAACATATGTCTTCAGAGTCCTTAAGTCCGTGACCAAAATCCCTGTACCCCAACAAGTGCTTGTTTCTTTATTTTCACTTTGGAATGAGCTCAGGATGCGCTAGCACAAGTATACAGGATCCAAATTACTTTTATGAGATGTCTGTTTTTAAAAAAGCTATAATCGATTCTTGGACTTCCCATCTTTATATTTTTTTCTTCCAAAGCGAAACGTTAATTAAAGGCACTTTTACCAATAGATGTGTGAAATTTAATTTTAACTCTTTGTCAATTAAGAGAGAATAAACAGAACATTGTTATCATCCTGAGAATATGCCACTCTGTGCTAGCCACTGAACATCTTGGTAACACAATGTACATGAAACCTTTGCAGAGCATGATGTCAATACTTGCAACCAGGAAACTTTTATTCTGACCCTCAGGGTCAGATGTCTTGACTTTTGTACCAGAAATTCTATTAACATCCGATATTAAATAATTAAGATAATCTCAACAAAGCCAACACAATAGTGAATATTATAACTGCAAGTTAATATAAAATTCAAAAGGGAAATAGAATTTAGAAGAATATTCTGACCTAGCTAGAAAGTCTAAATTCACAAAACAGATAAAAGGAATTTGAAAATATTTTACATTCCTACTAGGAGACATCCTTGTTTAAGGAATCTTGAGGCTTTATTTGTTTTCTCTACTCATCTTGAAATTCTGCCTGAAATGTCAAGAAAACATTCTCAAGTGAAAATAAGAAATATGTAATATTTGAACTAAAATAGTCTACAATAGAGACTTCCTTTGCTTTGCTATTCTGATAGTTCAGTGTATTTCCACATAGAACACACTCCCTAAAACATCCAGGAAATGAGAGACCTTCACAGAGTAAATGATGACGCAAAGTTTTACAGAATTAATGACTGGTGAATAGCCGTCGGGGAAAGGCTCAACTCCTTCTGCATACACGTTGGATTACGTACACAGTTTCACCTTCATTCTCACCTTCCTCCGTGGCTTGTGGACTACACAATATTAGCAAGAACATATCCCAAATTATGCTATCCCATGTGAACTGAAAGTAGTCAAATAGAACCTCAGAGGAGCTCACACAGGGCAAAACCGGGAAGCCAGTTCAATTTTGATTTGGAATTCTCTAATCCCTCCTCCACACACACATACATCCACATTCAGGACCTTTTTATTCTCCACTTACATTTGCTCACCACACCTCTAAGTGGCCTTAATGGTAACTAAACTCTCTTAGAGCATTAGGCCAGCATTTTGCAAAATTATAATAATAAATATGCAAATAACTCAGGTAGTAGTTGTTCATTAAATGTTAGTTACTACCTCTCTTCTCAGAAATATTTGTAATACTATTAAAATGTCTTAAAATCTGATCATTTTTAAGTCTACATCTCTATGAAATGAAATTCTAAATATAAAATCATATTTTGTAACAAGTGCTTGGAAAAAGGTTTGGCGGCAACCCAGGTCTCAAGAAGGCAGACCAGGCCGGGCAAAGTGGCTAACACCCGTAATCCCACCACTTTGGGGGCCAAAGTAGAAGGATCACTTGAGGCCAGGAGTTCGAGATCAGCTTGGGCAACATAGGGAGACCCTGTTTCTACAAAAACTAAAAAATAAGTTAGCCAGGTGTCATGGTGTGTGCCTGTAGTCCCAACTACTTGGGAGGCTGAGGCAGGAGGATCACTTGAGCATGGGAGTTTGAGGTGGCAGTGAGCTGTGTTTATACCACTGCACTCCAGCCTGGGTGAGTGCAGCGAGACAGCAAGACCCTGTCTTTAAAAAGAAGAAGAAGAAGGAGAAGGAGAAGGAGGAGGAGGAGGAGGAGGAGGAGGAGGAGGAGAAGACAAAGTCATACCACATATGTTGTTATCCGCTTATGCACAAAGATTTCCTCTTAAAGCAGTGCTTCAGAAATTACTGTAGTGAAGGACCAGGAGTCTTTCTTCCCAAGCTCCACCAGAGCCATTCTTTTGTTAAATATTCTATCAAGCACTTTCCTATCATGAAATTCTCAATTTCTCTACTTATCTCCTCATGAAAGAGAAACAAATAATCCGAGGATGGGGCATCAGTCTGCAGACCATGTGAAACTAGCATCCATCATTTTCAATCTTTGTAGTTGTATCAGCTTCCAGGATACTTTATGAGGAAATTAGTAGTGCCTGAACTTTTAATTATTCTTAATTGTATTAATTGTCAGCTGGAAGTAAATGTAGTGTCTGTGCTATTATAAGTACCAGGGTTTGCAATTCTATAAACAATAAAATGGAGTACATGTGCAGACTGGGAAGGATCTCATTTTAAAAAGTCTTAGATGTCAGTTCTAATCAGAGGTGACCCTTTCATGGCTGTTTCCTGGCAGCTAACTCAATAGCCTGACAATCCAAGAGATTTTCTTGACCAGATACAGCTATACCTTCCAGAGTTCAAAAAATCAATAGCCATTTTCTAAAGGGCAAGTAGGTTGGGGGTGGAAGATATGTATACATTTTGATTCAAATACTACTAAAATATAAAGATGTTTGACTAGCAATTATAGCTAACATTCTAGGTGCTACAAATTATGTGCCAGATTCTTTTTACAAATATCCTCTTTTCTTTAACACAACTTTGTAGCCATTATTTGCATTTTACAGATATAGAAACAGAAGGTGTCTAACAATGAAATTCTATTTCTAATTATATTTCTTCACAAGCACATACACAGAGACAAACATGAATCCTGATTCCCACACTCCTGTGACTAGGGCTCCGTGCTAGTCAACTCCGTGCCTCCTCACTGGAAAGCATGCAGTGGGTAGTGCAATTGCTAAAATACACAGCATAAAGTATTTTTTTCACCTTTTGATGCAAATCACGAAGTAATGAAAAGTAGTAAAAAAAAAAAAAAAGAAAAGAATGTTAAAAACTAAAGGGTACTCTAAATCACCTATGGGAATTTCTTAATATTTAATATAATAACAAATTCTAGAACCAGATTTTAGATGATCAATATTTCCTTTAGGTTTTCTACCCATTATTCCATGACCTACAAATAAATGTCCTAATGCAGCAGTCACAACCTTTTGGCACTAGGAACCGGTTTCATGGAAGACAATTTTTCCATGGACTGAGGAAGGCGATGGTTTTGGGATGATTCAAGGACACTACATTTATTGTGAACTTAATTTCTATTATTATTTCATTGTCACTTGCCACTCACTGATAGGGTTTTTTTGTTTGTTTTTATTATTTTTATTTTTTTTTCCTTTATTGAAGTATACTTTACATATCATGTACTAATAGGGTTTTGATATGAGTCTGCAAACAATTGATTTATTATGGCTTCTGTGCAGTCAAACCTCTCTGCTAATGATAAGCTGTATTTTCAGCCACTCCCCAGTGCTAGCATCACTGCCTCAGCTCTACCTTAGATCATCACGCATTAGAGTCTCATAAGGAGCGTGCAACCTAGTCCATGGCCTGGGGGTTGAGATATGCAACCTTAATGTATAACCTGAAATTTTGGTTTTTATCAATAGCCTGTAAACTTGGAAAAGTTGATCCTATGAACTTGGGAAAATACAATGTGCCAGAATCTATATTTCTGAGTAGTTACTTAAAGACATTAAATATAAAACATTAGTTTTCTATAGTTATGGAATGGCAACTACCATTATGAAATAGTATATTTATTTTATTTTATTTTGACCTTCTTTTAGCTTACACGCATTTGGTTGAATTGCATTTGTGTTGTTCTCTTTACTGTATAAAGTCAATCTACCTATAAACTAAATGTGTGTAAATCAAGCTGGGCATTCAACTTTCTTAATAAAAATCAGAATCTATAATACTAAACTATCAAAATAAGAACACTTTCACAGTAGATCAGTAGTTGCTCAAAGATGGGGTTGGAAAGGGGTGTAAGGAAGGGATTATAAAGGGACACAAGAAAATTTGGGGGTATGATGGGTATGTTTACTATATATGTCCAAATATCAAATTGATCCCATTAAATATGTGTGCATTACTGTATGTCAGTGCAGCCTAGATAAAACTATAGAAAGAAAGAACGAAAGAAAGAACAAAAGAACAAAAGGCAGGGAGGAAGGAGACAGGGGAGGGAGGGAGGGACGGAAGAAACATCTCATAATTTCCTAAAAGGCAATCATGTCTGAATTAGATTACAAATAAAAACAATAAAATGCCAAACCATGTGTTCACTGTAATTTGAAACTTAGAAATAACCATTTACATGGTGGAGAAAGAAGTTTGGCTGATAGCAGAAATAAATTTTGTTCGCCCTTTCTTTAAGTAGAAGTCCACATTCATGAGCTCTATTTAATGAATTGGAGTGAATCTTATGATTTGTTCAAGTTATGATCACCAATTTCATTAGCTAATGTAATATACAGTGAAAAGAACCTTAGCTACCATGATTACAATTAAATATAAATGTTCAGTATATTCATCTCACCCTCAACTCTAAGTATCTAAGGCATACCTTATGGTATAATTCAGCTTTTGGAAAAGTTATGCAAAATAATCCCTTGTTGTATGATATTACATATGGCCTGTTATTATAGTCATGTGTCGCATAACGGCATTTTGATCGATGATAGATGACATATATGACAGTGATCCATAAGACTATAATACTTTATTTTTGCTGTAACTTTTCTATGTTTAGATACACAAATACTTAGCATTGCTTCACAATTGCTTAGAGTATTCAGTACAGTAAGATATTGTGCAGGTTTGTACCCTGGGAGCAACAGGCTGTAAAATATAGCCTGGTTGCGTAGCAGGCTATACCATTTAGGTTTGTGTAAGCACATTCTAGCATGCTCACAAATCACCTAATAGCATATTTCACAGAATGCATCCTCATTCTCCAGTGACCTATGACTGTATTTGGAGATTATTATCTGTGCTGATTATAAAATATGGATAAAATAAGCAGATAGCTTTTGGTATTATATAATAATACCAAAACAAAACCCTTAGTTTCCTCCTCAAACTGTCTTTTCCACTAACTAGGACACCAACAGGCAAGGAGACAAGAGGTAAATGAAAAGAAAAGAAAACTGAATTTTGACTAAAAGAAAACACAAACCTTATACAAAGAGAAAAGAATAAAACCCAAAACATTCCAAAATGCCCTTGTTTTATTTAATTCATAACAGAACATCACACCTCTAAAAATAACTAATTTTACTTTTATCTGCTCACTTCCATCTCTTTGGCAATCTCTGTTGAACTGCCAGAACAGACGCCCAGCAAACAAAATTTGTAATCCAAAGTTCACTTGTCCAAGCTGAGTCCTCTGGCCATAATATCCTCTTCTCTCCACCCTCTCTATGTTGGAATCATGTCTTTTATCCTACTTTAGAAAAATTACAGGATCAGAATTTTAAGTAAAATACACACTGATATGAATCTAAATTTTTACTAAATTTTCTGGTTAAAAAGTATATTAAACTCAAAGGCTACTAAATATTGAGTTACCAACAACTTGCCAGTTGGAGATTTTTAGATGAATAAGAAATAGGCCCTACACTGAAATATTCATACTGCTTGACAAACAACTACTGCCGTTTAACTCTGAGCACTTCCCAGTCATCTTAGCAGCCAGTGTGCTGGGATGCCATAAAATTCCCCAGAATCCAGCAACTAAGGAGTTAGTGGCCAGCACAGGGGAGGAGGTCCAAGCCTTTGCTCCTGGACTGGGCCAGCATCATGCCAATTATTAACTATTACTAATATCAACCCTTATCACAATGTAAATTTATTTTTATAAAGTATTCTGGGAGATCAGAGGACAGCATGATTGGATCCAATGCTGAAAACTTGGATAGTCTATAGAAAGTAGTAGAAATGTAAGTTGAGTTGGTATACTATAAAAATAAACCTTTTTTCTCCTATCTAGTCTTTTCTCCTTTAATGTTTCTAATTACCTGTATATTAGGGAAAAAAGCTCTTACTTTATGTATTTACTTAAGAATTGTGTGCTAGGGTGACTATAATTAACAATTTATCAATATAATTTCAATAGCTAGAAGAGCAGATTTTGAATGTTCCCAACACAAAGAAATGATATTTTTTTGAGATGATAGATATGTTAATTACCCTGATTTAAGCATTCCATATTGTATGTGTGTGTCAAAATATCACGTTGTACCCCATAAATACGTACAATTATTTTGTGTCAATTAAAAAGAATAATAATAAAAGCAAAAAAAAAAACACCCAAATTGTGTGTTAAGTAAGAAAAAAGAGCTTTTGAGCAAAAGCTAAGGATCTTTATTGAAGATAATGTATGGCTTAAACCTTGAAGTTCTAAACCAGCAGCTTCAGTTGTGCAGGAGCCATTTTGTTTATTTCATAGTCCAGAGGTCTCTTCTCAGGTTGAAATCAGAAAGCCAGGAACTTCTATGATAAGTAAATGCATACTAGGAGCATTTGAAAATATTTGCAAGTAAAATGACTACTGAAATCAATTTTACAAAATACAACTGAACTCAAAGTATATTTGATACCTAGTTTTTTCATGCCACTCTCCTTAGTACATTTAGAAATGTTAGTGAAAATATAAGATTTTATCAGATATTTTCATTAGATCCATAAATCAACAACTAAGGAGATTTTGCTGTGTTATCCTTCACATGTGACTTGGAATATGCAAATAATGAGGTAATAATTTCAGAGGAAAAGTAAGAAGACAGGTATTAATACTTAAGCATAGCACTTACAAGCTCTGTTGGGTAGGAAAGTCCAGTATAAACAAATCCATAATTTTACCCAATATTAAAACAAGAAATCTTCAATGATAGTTGCTTAAAATGTCTGCAATTATGTAGTATTCGGAAGGGGCACCCCCTACTGTTTTCCATTCAAATGAATGGTAAGTACATAGGTAAATTACCACCTGTGGTGAATGATAGGGGACATTGTAGCAGCTGTCACTGTAGCCCTATAATTATGCAAGTATCCTCCCACTATTATACAATTAAAAGAACCTATCTTTCTTTCTTCCACTAGGTAATGTTTTTGTTGGTGTCAAGAGCACTGAACTATCCCTACTTGTTCAATGACTTGTGTCTGAGTTGAGTATAACCAGCACATTATAGGGGACCAATTTTTTCAAAATCATATTTTGGGCCCCCTGAGGAATTTCTGTTATAATAAGAAAGGTTACCTTATTCCAGCTAACTTTTAATAAGTAAAAAAAATTCAATTTTTTATTTACTAAAATAATGCTTTCCCAGTGATCAGTTCTATTGGACTTTATCAAGGTAGAAGGTAAGGAAGATCAAATATTTTGCAAAATCTTTTCAGTATCATAAGTAGATCAGAGGACAGAGTAAAATCTAAATCACACTCATTAAATATTTTTCTAGGTTACCTTTACAATTTAAAACATAGATTTTAAAATCTGATGTTAATGAACTTTTAAAATTGAAATTATTGAAATATTTCAAGATCATTGAGGGATGAAGATTTCATTGAAACTTGGACCATCTAAAATAAATTATAATTTACCAAAAGTAAAATATGATATTTTGTAAAAGTTTGTGTATATTTTTAGGCACCTGACTAAAAAGGTAAATGTTTTTACTTGACTCAAAGCTAGTCAGAAATACCCAGATACCATACAATGAAATAATTTCTTAATTAAAGAAAAATCAAATAACTTTGAAGATATTTTTGTTTTGACAATTTGTACCCTCGTTGTCTAAAGATTTCAAACTTTTAAAAAGCTAACCATATAGTTTCATGATTTTTTTAACCTTAACATTTAACTTCAAAAAAGCTCATGGTAATATATAATGAAAAAGATTGATTTAAAAACACTTGAAAATGACAAAATTTCTCAGTTAAATGAAAAAACAAATCAAGTTACGGTTTAAAACTATTATCTCTGAATTAAACATAAATTTATTTGGATTTTTATGTCAATTTAGAAATATAGGCATATATTGAAATAGTGATAAACTAATATAGTATTTTCTCTAAGAAATTAGATCCTCCAAACACATATAATGAGGCTGATACTCATTGCCAATACTGTCAAATAAAACAAACAAACATGCTTCTAAATTTAGAGAAGTAGTCTTATCAAGAAGAAAAACCAGGGTTTTTTACTATGAAAGAAAACACTTTTCTTCCCAGAGAAAACCAAAAACATGACATCATAATGCCCCCTATTGTTTAGAATGGGGTATGCATTAGAAATAGTTCCTGAACTGTCTACAAATGAATGGACTTTTTGGTAACTTGAGATGATTTTCAGAGTAGAAACATTAAAAAACAAAACAAAATCAACAACTGGACTCTAAAGAGAGAACCTGCAAAGAGTTTAAGACTTGTAGCTTGAATAATTTGGCCATAAAAAGGAAAAATTCTAAGAGCACAAGAAAATAGAAATTAAAATCCAATTTTCTGACACTGACAGTAAACTTATTTTAATATCTATTTTAATTAATATGCTTAATTTGTTATTTCACTAAAATAATGACCCAAATAAACACCATATCTGCCCCAAACACTCAAGCACCATGTAAAAATAGCCAAAAATATAGTCTCTCTGAGAGGAAGGAGGAAGGTGTGATAGGCAGACTGGCCACATGATGGCAACATTTTACCATATAAATGCAAATAAGCCAGCATTTGACAGTGGAAATCCTCTTGAGTTAAGGAAAGTGCTTAAAATACGAGATTTAAAAAGGCCCATTTTCTATAGTAAAGTAAATATTACCTAAAACTCTACCAGGTATCTTCATTTTAGTCTGTATAAATATATCTTCCTTATAAATTTTATTTTGTGGCTGTGTCAATTTCCACATATAACCTACTTTACATGCAATGCATGCTTCATTTAAACCTTTCAAAATATTCTATTAAATTTAAATTTTCAATATATGAGGGATTTGTTGACCCTCTCCCTTGCAATAGTTATGTATTATGGAACACTCTGTTGTAGAGCTGTGCTATCTAATATATTCCAAATCTATGCCTCTTCCTCCAACCACTCCCCAAAACCCATTCCTGGTGGGAAAATCTTACTGAACACCTTCTGGACTTGACAGCTGTTCCTGACATCCAAACTGCAAATAGCCCTAGGGTTGGAGGGAATCTGCTTTAGTGGAAATGCCTAGAGTGGGGAAATAAGACATTCCAATTCTCCTGACAGCTGGGCCCAAAATGGTTTTCTAAGATAATCTTCAATTGTCTATGATATTGTTGACAATTAAACATTTAGGTCCACAACATTTAAAAGAACCAGAAAGAAATGTTTGATTAATTACTATGATAAAGATAAATGCAAGTGACATACTTTTCTATCATGTAGATCTCTTTGAGTCACATTTTTAACTTTATATGTAGTGAACATTAAACAATTCATTTTCTGAAGTGTTCTAATATATGTTCTGGTCGTTCATTCACTAATTTATAAGGCAATAAGGGTGGCAACCTCTCTACTCATTAGCATATAGTCCAAATCAAAGATGCTATCTTCTTAGAAATTAACTAACATTATTGTATCATTCTCTTATCAGAAAGCAAGGTTCAACCCTCTCACAGGTTGGTACCTCACATCATTAGGAAGAGTCAGGGAAGAAAAATGACAGTGTCTTTTTATTAATACAAACCTAACACTATTGAAAAAGAAATCTAAATGTAACATTCCAAAAATTGGCCAACAGTAACATTTTGACTTAAAAAATATATATATCCCATCACTGAAAAATGTGCTGAAAAGCAATGGGTGTTAAATAGATTATATGTTATATATTTAATATATATTCATTATACATTACATATAATATAATATACATAAAGTAGGACTAAATTACAGTTTGCAGGGCAAGTTAGTACTGGATCAGGAGGAGGATGGTAGTAATATGTATTCCAAGGAAATCAATAAGACACAACTATATTATTAGTGCTTTTCTTTTAATTTAGAACTAACTAGTAATTTTAAGATGTTCCATCATAAATCAATGATCTGTAGAAATATCAGTAACACTAATTTGCATGCACAACTGAGATGTAAAAAAGCTAAGGATTAAGTTTAGTGCTGCTGACCTATTGTAGGGATGAAAGGGGGGAAGGGTCATAAAAATTTTGTACAGGGAAATTTTGTCCTTGAAGCACACACACATAAACATTGGTATTCCCATCACTTACTAATATCAAAATAACGTATATGTTTATCAAAATATTTGTATATCAAATAATTATCATTTGATATGTATATCAAATGTATATCAAAATAATTATCTATTAAAATTGTTCATTTACCGTATAACTATGATAGAGGAAATATAGATGAGTTATTAGCAACATTATAATTTTCATTTTACATTATTTATCTTACAAAAATAATCACTTGCATCATAAATTTTATGATATTAAAACAAATAATAATAAACTTTTGTTCCCATAGCCCATTCTCTCCACTAGGTGGCTCTGTTATGGAAATTTCTCTCATTAATTTAAAAATTATTAATATTTATAATTTTTATTTTATAGATACTATGTATTAAATATGCATTTATTTGTGCTAGGCACTGGGCTAAATGCTTCATAGTTTATTTCAGCTTTTGATATTAACAAGCAAAAATAAAGAAAGAAAGAAATAATCTAAATATTTACCTTAGTGTAATGAACATTAGTTAACTGTTCTTGGTAACTATCTAATATTAGGCAACCAAACTTTTATTCTAATCACAGATCTGTTAAGATAATTTCAACCACATTTTACACAGAGGCCAATTCAAAGGGGCCTAAACAACAAAGGAATGTTGGGTCTCATAACAGACAGTATAGGCTTGAATAATCTATCATTAAGGACCAGCTCTTTTGGTCTCTCCATTCTGCCATGTATAGTTTCAATCTAAGGCAGCTTCAATCTCATGGTTTTAAGATGGTTACAAGTGCCAATCAAGACCACATATTTTCTTGTTCATAACCAGGTCAAGAGAAAGAAAGCACCTCTGTCCTAACAGCACAAAAAAGTTTTATTCTATTTGATTAACTGGGCCATTAAAGTTATATGCCCAATAATTGTCACCAGGGAAATGCAATGCACTGGCCGAACTATGCCTAAATTCCTGAATGCTGATACCAGAAGCAGGAATTTCATGATTGCCTTGGAACCCTCAAGTCTCCCTTCTTGGATTTAGGGACAATTTGATAAATCGCATAACACCTACATATATGTGAGAAATGCACGAATGTTGGGAAGTCAACCACAATCTCTCTCACTGAATAAATACACCATTTAACCTAAATTGCCTAATATTCATACCCAATATTTACCATCTCGATTCTGAGTCAATATCCTTTATTATGTTTTTGTTTAGAAAAGGATTTCCCTTTGAAATCGTTGGAAGGGTTTTCTTTACAACAAAAAGTTACCTTCAACTCCTGAGCATATCCTTTTATAATATAGAGATAGACAAAATATGCATCTCACTTGACAAATGGACATAAAGAAAATATTCCATTTTCAAAGTAGAAAATATATTTAGTTCTACCCTACATATATATTTTATATTTGTTTATATATGAGTGTTTTTCTGATAATTTAGATGGAAAATCAATTATACTTTTTAGTTGAACTTTCTTATGCCTCGCCTTAGACTGTGTGAAAAAGGCTAGCCAAGGAAGAGTGTATTTGAAGATAATAAAGAGCCCACTTGAGGTAAACATGGGTTTTGAGGGGCATCATAAATAGGGTCAGCAGCCCCTTTGTATTTTGCCACTAGATCTACTATTTCTTCACATATTTGCTCACAAATAGTTGTATAAAATTTTAAAACCAAATATTTACTTATTCATAGTCCTGATTATGCTTAGAGCAGGTTGATATTCTAATTTTATTTTTCCCAAATGTTTTAGGTTTATTTCATTATGCAAATTTAAGAGCAAAATGATGCTAATGCTTAGCACTTGACAAAAGGAAAAAAAACCTGTTCAAATTATTTAAAAAGGAGTACAGAAAACCTATCCTACAATTTACTTGCTTTTTTCACTGTATTATCAAAGAATTTCCATTTTCTATTCCCCAGTGAGAATCACCTTTAATTTTTTACCTTTTTTAAAATTTATTTTGAGCTTTAATTTATATGCTTTTACATCTACTTCTTGAGTTTCTTTTAAGTTATAGACATTTATTTTTCACAATAATTAAACTGAGAATCAGGCATTTTCCATCTCTTCCTATTCTCTTGACTCTAGGATGTGTGCTTCACATGTAATAGGAAAGTCCTCATGTCACTCTGCTCAAATCTATATTCACCTTCGTTGGTACATCACAAAGAGAACATATGGCTTTATCACCATTCAGCATGAAGTACTCTTTTGGATGCTTATTTTTAAAAGTGGCTGAGTTGCCTGATACTGGCAGTCCACTAGTTTGCAAAAAGTCTGTGGTCTAGAGTCTATGGCGACTGTTGTAGAAATTTGTCCAGGGATATTAAACCATTAGGTCTATAGTTCTGGGACTTTTAGTTGAAGCTCAAAAGTAGAGAACAAAAGAGGATAATTCTTCTTATCTTTAAAAGAGATATCAGAGAATTTGCACTGGTCTTGTTGAGTAATGACTCAAAAATAGACGCCTTAGCCCATCAGCCACTACAAGGGTATATAAGAGGCAGTGGGGAGAGTGATTCAAGGATGACTTTGAGAGAATTGTTTTGGGAAGAGAATTGTCACAGGGCCATGCTATCCTCCAGCTCTGTGGGGAGGGAAGAAATGTGCTTTCTACTCATCTCAAAATAAGTGGGAGGGCTTCAACCCAACCACTTGGAAAATTTGATCTGGGATTTCTGGAGTGCATGGGTTGCTATAGTCAGTGCCTGATTCTCAATTGGAAATGTGTGATACACATAAAAATGCAACAGGAGGCATCATGACACATGAAAGATGGGTTAGGGCAAGCATGTGTGTGATCCCTGTGGGCTACATTGACCCAGGGAAGTCCCCAAGTGGCAGAACATGAATTGTCTGCAATAAGGATCTGGGAAAAAGCGGAAGAAAGAAGTTTTAACTATTCTAACATATAGAAAAAGGGGAGCCTAAGTTATCAGGAATAGAATAAACTTTCCACCCACTGTGTGGTTATTCCACTAATAAATACCCAGTTAGATTTATTGAATTTTGAGTTTGGCTTTCTGGGATTGAATTTTTCAAATTTAAATATGTAGGTGGTTGAAAAGTCAAATCTATAAAACAGTATATTTGGTGAAGTCTACCTGCCATTCTAACCCTTCTGCCTGCCCCTCCACGTGCTCCTCTCTTCTGCTATAAGTAACTATTATTCTTGTGGTTACATTTGCACACACATATATATTTTCCAATCATATATAACATGTATACATGTAATATCTATGACATGTATGATATATACATAATATACAAACATACATATATATGTACACAGAGAAAGCTGTGCAGTGCTACATAGTGCTCTATTAGGTCCACATACCATAGTTTATACAACCATTCCTTTATGGCAGATATTTGGTTATTTCTGGGTTTTTTGCCATTATAAATAGTGGGTGGATTTTATAGAGAGAGTTTCAGAGCAGGGAGGAAGATGTCTGGGAGGTAGGCAGGTAACAGAACTTGCAAGGCTTTAAAGGCCATAGTAAGAAGTTTGGACTTTTTTCTAAGGGCATCCATAAGTTACTGAAGAGTTTCAAACACAAGAATGACAACGTAATTTTGGTTTTGTCTAGGTCTATGCAAATTGAAGAAGAAAGGCCCAGGAAGCTGGCTACTGCATGAATTGCAAAAGCAGTTCTCTGTTAGGAAGATAATTTTATTTATGATATATGCCCTGTGTTTACCCTAAAACCTACAATTTGAAATAATTTCCTAGGAGAGCAGATCGATATAGCCAACTAGAGTTTGCATGATACTTCAAAATAGGTTTGTAAGAATAAAAGCTCCAAATAGATTCTAATATTATATTGCCTGGTCTAAATGCATATATTTATTCAACATACTTAGAGTATATCAAAATCTTATAACACAAGTAAACTAAGAAACATGCAGAGTAATTTCTATATGTGTACAAAAGCAGAAATCTGAAGTAGTTTTGTGGTCAATGAGAACACGGAAAATTAATTAGTTTTTCAGAATCCACAAAGCCTTTTCAAAACCATATCCATTAGTTCAGCAGAGGTTTAAATCTACTACACATTAGAGTTAAAAATTCAATCATGGCTCATATAGTTAAACAGTGATATTTTTAGGTTTCCCTTTTAGACTTAAGAAGTCATCCTCATTGTGTAATTGTACTGATTTACTTTGCAATATCCAAAGTAAAATTATCAATAAACACAAGTCCTCGGTCTTAGTAAATGCCAGGTTTATTATCAATTAACCAAATTCTGAATTTCACAAAAGCTGTTACGTTACTTTAAAAGAAAATATGTGGTGTTTCCAAGCAAAGACTCAGTTTTTCATTATTATTATTCAATAAGATTTTGTATTTATTTCCTTTTGTTCTTTTCTTGTTTGTTTTGCTGATTTTTGTCTTGGGAAAAATGTATAAGTTCTCTTTCTCCAAAACTTTAAACAGTTACATTTTACTAATTTATCTATAAATGATAAATCTTACTGGGATTCCTGGTACCTGACATAAAAATTTCTACTACTACCACTATCTATTTTGAGCCCTTATCACATGCCAGGTACTGTGTCAAGTCATTATCCTAAGAGCTTTTCATAATCAGATTTTATCCTTAAAACAACTCTGTGAAGGATCTATCATTACTACCATTTGAAAGGCATGGAAACAATAGTTTTAATGGGTTAAAGACTTGCCCAAGAATCACACAGGTGCATACCAATCAAGATTGAATTAAGGTTTGACTAATTCTAAAGGGGAAGATAAAACTAGTAGCCTATGGCAGTATGTAGTACCCAGGTATAATTTCTTTTGTTGCAAAACATATAAATAAAATTAAATTACTTTCCACTATTTAAAAATTGGGATTTACCATTTTTAAAATATATTTCTACCTTCTCTTAAAGATCAGAAGATTGGCAACTTTGCGCCATGTTCTCCCATGGCTGCAAATGGTTAGAGTGACACCCCTTGACATAGAGAATGTGCTCCTTACTGCCCCTACTGTTCTCTGTGACATTGAAGCTGAGGGTCCATCACTTTTGCTCATCCTATAGGCACTGTTTATTTTCCCTGCCATGTCCCTGAATATATTATCATATGTGACTCTTGCTCTAATGTGTGTGTTCCCAGCTAATTCATTATGCTGCCATGCTTTCATCCATTCCTCCTTCTTTAAAGATGATAACACAATAATGCCAATATCCAAATGCCAATATTTGAATCTGGAAAAAGAACACAATGTTAAGGCAAGCTGTTCTTTATGTTACGCATACTTATGAACACTACATAGAAGATATGGCTAGTCTTAGCAATTCCTCTTTCTCCTTAAGCTTCACTTCTCTGAGTTACTGCAGCATGTTCATTTGACAGAGCGCAAGGATTCAATTCACAAAGTACATCAGGGCCAAAGGATACAAGCCTTGGCTGTTTTATCTTTTTTTTATTGAATTCTGAAGGAGAAAGCACCATGCTGGAGCACATGGGAAGACAGACAGGCGTGAGATAATCTATGTCTCGTCCTACTTGCTGAATGTCCAAGTTGTCTTCTTATCTTCTAAGACCCAACTGAGACTTTATCTCCAGTAGCCATTGTGGCTAGTTTCATTGTCAACAACACCCACATTTATCTTCACAAATGTGCTATAGCTGTATAGAGGGGCCCCGTGTGACCAGTTGAAGGAGGAGGAAAAATCCAGACCTTGGTTTATTAATGGATTAGCTCAGTATGTCAACTGAAAATGGACAGTGACTACATTGCAGCCCCATTCATGGGTAGCCTTGAAAGATATTATAGAAAGAAAATATTCCCAATGAGCTGAGCTGCAAAGCAGTGAACTTGTTTACCTACTTTGTGAGGGAGAAGTGGCCAAAGGTACGATTATGCAAAAAGTTTTTGGCAGTAGCCAATGGCTTTACCTTCTGGTCAAGGGACTAGAAGGGAAAGCATTCAAAGATCAGAGATAAAAAGGTGGAGGGTAGAGTCACATGTCTGGAAATACGGAGTAAACAGAAAGTGTGTATGTTTTTGTATCCTCTTTAATGCCCACCAGAAAGTATGCACCACGGAAAAGACACTAGACAAATAATTAGGCAAAATTGTGTGGTCAACTGACATTACAAATGTCATCATCAACAACTCCAGACCTGTCATAGAGGGTACATTAAAGGAATAGTCACAATAGTAGAGATAGAGATTACATAAGGAACGATGAGCATGGACTCCCACTTACCAAGTTCTGTATAGCTACTCCTGTTTCTGAATGTTTAACGTGTTTAACAACAGAGACCAACTGTGCACTTGATTGTTGAAAACAATTCTCCGTGAGTCTCTCATATGTCTGCATGTTTTATTAGTGGAGGTACTGGCTACTCTTTCTCAGAACTGTTTTCTCAGGAGCATTTTTACAACAAACAGCCTTGAAAGATAGATCATGTCTTTCATTGGGGGAAAGGGCAGGTTTATTTACCATCCAGTATAATAACAGTAACTCCTCCTTCTAGGGAAAAGATGTAAGTTATTTCCCATTATAAAATATCTGGGTTCCCTAAGCTTGTCCTGTAGTTCAACTCACTGTATGTATATTCTTCTTTATAAACCTCTTTAGGAATTGGAGCTGCAGAAACCAGAACAAAAACAATGATACTTTTAGAAGTAGAGACTAAAATGAATGTTATCAGAGGCTGGGGGTCAGGAGGTAAGGGAATAGGGAGCTGCTGGTCAAAGGATACAAAGTTTCCTTTGTATCCTTCCTGCTAGACTGGAGGAATAAATTTTGTTATCTATTGCACAGCAGGGTGACTATAGTCAGTAATAATGTATTGTATATTTCAAAATAACTGAGAGTAAATTTCAAATGCTTCACCACAAAAAAATTTTAAGTGAGATGATGTATATGTTAATCATCTTGATTTAATAATTCTACGCAGTATACATATATGAAAATATCACACTGTACTCCATAAGGGAATATAATTATGATTTGTTAATCATAAATAATATTAATTATTAAAAAGATGATACTTTAAAAAGATGATACTGTATTGCTATTGCATTAAGTAATAAACCACCCATTGTCTCTGATTCAAGAGTCTCATCTTCTCCAAAATCTGTGAAATTATGGCAGGCAAATTTATTAGCTTAAAAATAGGGTAAAATGTCATTTTCCTTTACAGTTTTTGACATCAATATGGCACTATTACTTGGGAAGATCAACTGACCACTTAGCTTCATTCCATACTGGTAAGGCCATAAGTATATCTCTCTAGATGCTTATTCTGAGTATGGGTTTGTCATTCTTACCTGTACCATTGCAGTTTATAAGGGTGTATGGAATTCTTAATTCAAAGGCAAGGATTTCATATGGCATAGCATCTAAACAAGGGTTCTACTTTGTAGTGAAGGAGGTAAGGGAATGGGTCTATGACCATGGAATCCCCCCGTTAAGTCTATACCAACCATCTAGAAGTAGCTGGCTTTACAGAATGCCAGAACAGCTTTTTAAAGGCACAGCTTCAGTACTAGCAGCAGAAAGGCAATTATCTGAAAGGGTGGGATGCCATCCTTTGGTATGTTTTAATTGCACTAAATCAGAGGCTTCAGTATGGTATTGTGTTCCAATGATAAAAATATGTGGATTCAAGAATCAAAGGGTAGAAATAGAAGTGACCCTGCTTAACATCACTATCAATGGTCCACTGGGGACTTTTGTGCTTCTCACCTCTACAACTCTAAGCTGTGCAGGAATGGAGGTCCTGAAATCCAAAAAGGCTATATTCTTACCAATTATAAGCTACAGTTGTCACCGGGGCACCATATCCTTCAGGACTCCTTGTGTCCAGGGACCAGTCAACAAGAATAGGTATCACCATACTAACAAGAGTAATTGACCCAACAAGAGAAAGTAGGGATGCTTTTACACAAGGGGGGCAGGAAGCAACATATGGAACTCAAATTATCCACTTGAGCACCTTTTGGTACTCTCTTGCCCCATTGAACAGTTACATGCAGCAACCCAGGCTTGAGTGGAGTACGATCACCAAGCATTCAGATGCTTGGGAATGAAGGTTTGGGTCACACGAACAGGGAAGCAATCAAGGTTTGCAAAAGTGATAGCTGAACACAGGAGGATTTAGAATGGATTGTGTAGAAAGAAAAGGATGAGTACCAGTTGCAGCCCGAGATCACGTGCAGTACCTGGGGCTACAGTTCATCCCACAAATTCCTCTCTTTTGAGTTTCCCCGCAGTAAGAGAACCCCATGAGAACTGTAGCAGCCATGATAATGCACCATTCAGATCTCTTGCTGAAGGAATTATTTACTGATGGCCATAGTCACTGCACTCAAATCTGCCAACATGATTCTGCCGAGGCCACACTTGAGCACAGCAAGGACAACTCTGACAGGTGACTTTGACTCAAGGACTTCTCATTGGCTTGACCAAAACTTTCTTTAAACTGCATGGCAAGAACCTCCTTCCTTCCTTCTCTCCTTCACTTAGGTCAGAACTGCATTACCACCTCCTCCAGCTCCTTCTTATCTGTCCCTTACAAATGTTTTCCCCAATATATTTCTTGCATGTCTAATTCCATCTTGGTGTGTGCCTCTTACGGGACCTGAACTAACTCAGTGAATTATTGTCAATAAATGCGACAAGAATAAAATAGTTTATGTTAGGTAAGCCACTACCAGTAGTGTCAACAGTGATCTTCATTGGCTCTGTGGATGCAGTCATCATCAATTTTGTGAATTTGTATTAGAAATAGAAGCTGAATACCCTGAGAGAAACTTGGTGTCTTGGCAGTGACAACATTGCATGGCAATTTTTTTGAAGTCAGGGCCAACATGGAAATTTTGTGATTAAGAAGATTACATTTTGAACCCTGTTTTGAATGCCAAATAACTTTGGAAATTACCTTTAGCTGTAGACTTGGTGATGTTTCTTAATTAATTTAACCTAAAATTATGAGAGAAAACATCATTTATATACAAAACTTATACTGCAGGAAATAATTTTGATGACAACTAACATTGTTTGAATTACAAGTAATGTCAAGCTGCTTTATACACTTTTTAGGCTGTGAAAAGTTAAGATAAAAAGGAATGCCTCCATTCCCACACAATTTTTCAGGAGATATACTTTTCTAGCTCAAAATACAGTTCCAGTATTTCCAAGTTTAAAGGAAATTTCCATATTTTAAAACCTATTTAATTGTGTAAGTGAAGAGCTTCCACCTAACCTTCAATTGGAAGTGAATAATCTGAAATGTAATTACATGCTAACAGGCAAATATCTACAGAAGAATTTAACAAAATTCTATAAGTGGTTTATATGTGCTCATTAGTTAATATCAGTATTTGGTAGTACTTATCTGTGTGAAAGGCATTTTCAAAGACAAAATATATAAAATCTCATATCAGATTAGCATTGACAGATGAACAGTTGCAATTGATTTTGAGCATATGACACATTAACTTTGAACCCCAATTAAGTGAAATATTATTTCTAAAAGGGAACTCCATTCTCCTCATTAGTAGACCTGTATTACCAAAATTATCTTCAAGTTTTATGCTTTTGAATTTCATAAATAGGATTCGTAGAAACCTGTTTTCTCATTTGTTACATAATCAACTCCGTAATAATCTCAATTTTGCCTTTTGGCCCGCAACCTAAAATACTTACTATTTGACTCTTTATAATAACATATAATATAGGTTATCAGTGTGACAAGTACAAAAACAGAAACTATATACAAAATCTTGATTTATTTGTATTGTATATTATTTGAATATCAGAATTTTATTTGAGAACAATTCTAAGATGCCTTTAGATTAAAAACATACTGGCAAAAAAGCAGATATGTAACTAGAAATGTTCTATAAGGAGTTTCAGAATGATGCCATTTAGGTTTTCATAACCCAGTTTCTCTAATATTACACCACCGAAGCCATTATTTGTGGCTTAATGTAAGACAAAATTATTTGAAATTGTTCAACACTTTTTATTATATTGAAATTTTGGTATGATACAAGATGCACTATTAATTTGTTAATTATTCTATTGTCTAAAATGTTGTAGCTGTATTTAAGATAAGCTTCAAAATACAAGGATTTACCAAAAATAGTAATCTAGGTTAAAATATATGACTATGCAAAAATTGTATGTTTGGGTGAAACAGGGAGCTGTTTACTGATTCTACCAACTTGTTTCCTGTTATGCTCAGTGGCACATCAAAAACAAACAAACTGGGAGTGAAATAAATATGTAGTTTATACCTAAGAGAAAATGTAATAATATAACATATTAAATGAACTTGTGCTCACATTAATAAACTTTAAAAGATACAACATTAAAACTATTGTGCCACTGATAATGAGGCTTTCGAAAGATCTGCACACTGAAAATAAAGCTTCAAATAAAAATAATGAATATTAATTATATTATTCTTCTGGATGGAATTCAGGACTGTAATTAAAAGAATGAAACAAATTAGATTGAGATTATTAATGCTCTTTTTATTATTACAGAAGATAAATACTTTGTTAGAATTAAATTCATCTGAAACTTATTCTTTGAAATGTTGTTTAATAGAATAGGATCATGGATTTATTAATCAAAATAAGATACCTGAGGGAATTGAAATTAATTTTGATGTCCTAATGGATACCCTTATATCAATAAATCTCCCAGGTGTTTTGTCAGCATTATATAAAAGTGGCTAAAAGCATTTTTAGCTTGACTTTGGCTTAAGTGAGAAGAAATTATCCATTTTAGGCTAATTACAATGCATGAAGTAGATTAATGTAGTTTTTCATTAAGACTAATCTCCATGGATATGTTAGAAAATTTAGAATAAGCTCTTAAACACTATATATCTAAGTCATTTGTTCGAATGTGATCCAGTTTTATAGTTACTGGAAACTATAACCATCTGGCAGATGTTTTCTGGCCTATGCAAAGTGAGTTGAGGGGCTCATTTCTGTTTCTATTGAACACATGCCCAGGTCACCAGATATACCACCACAATTTGTACCCTAATTAGCAATCGCGAGCATGTTGTGGGCTGCATGGTAATGGAACATGGGCTACCTTCCAAATCTAGAAATGAATCTATTCAGATACAAATAGAAATGCCCTTGTAGGGTCAGCATCAAGAGAGCCTGCATTTCTGTGTAGAAAAAAAACTGGCCTCAGGTATTCATTTTGCATTTTCTCTGAATATTCTTCTTTCTCAATAATAACTGTAAAATATAACACAAATTAAGGAATATTGTCACTATGATTCTTAACACTTGGGGAAAAACAGATCCCTCAGAGAATTTGATAAAAGCAACAGAGTCTGTCTTATAAAATAAACTTTTATACATACAACAATATTGGTATATAATCTCAGAGACTTCACAGAATACCCTTACCTCTCACACAAGTAAAAATCTTGGAAATATGATCAATATTTTTACTGTGAGGCATAGGCTAATATCAATATGCAAGGTTTTTGCCCAACAAAAATATATAAGAACATTTAAACGAAAAGATTCAATAAACTCTCTAACATGTTTTTCATATCCTAGCTATGATGGTACATGCACACACAATTCCAGATGCTTTTATAAATTGGTAGTTCTTTAATGTCTGAGGTTGTATTTATACATCTTTGGTCAAATAAGCCATAGGTTTACAAAAAGTTACCTGCATTTTACATGATCCCTTCTATTTAGTTCATAAATTTCAAAAACATATTGTGAATGGCTAAATAGAATATTCTTGACCTGCTGGGAGATTAATTACAGCAGTATGAAAATGAAACTCAGGAGAGAAAATAATAATTTTCTTTTTGTACCAAATCTGTACAGTAGTTAGGTGAGAGCTGTGGTCTAAATGTTTGTGCTCCCCTCCAAATTCATATCTTGAAATTGTAACCCCCAAGTTGATGATATTAGGAGATGGGGCCTTCGGGAGCTGATTAGGTCATGAGGATGGAGCTCTCATGAATGGGATTAGTGCCCTTATAAAAAAGGCCCAAAAGAGACCTCTTGTTTCTTCCATCATGTGAGGACAGGCACTGTCTATGAACCAGAATAGGGACCTCACCAAAAATTCAATCTTCCAGCGCCTTGATCTTGGACTTCTCAGGCCCCAGAACTGTGAGAAATAAATTCTGTTGTTTAAAAGCTACCCAGTTTATCGTATTTTGTTATAGCAGCCCAAACAGACTGACAGTGTACCCACTGTGGCACTTGGGAAAATCCATTCAAGTCAACAAATCTATATTGCGTTAGAATGAGACATAAATAAGATAAAGGAAGTTCCTGCCCTTTTGACACTATGTGAGAGAGATGTACATAAGAATATGGGCGGTTTCAAACTCCTGACATTAAGCGATCCACCCAACTCGGCCTCCCAGCGTGGCTAGAATTACAGGCGCGAGTATTACTCAATTATAAGAAAGGACAGTGATCTAGCAACGCTTATATTTTCCTGGATTGAGCTTGAGTCCATTATCCGAAGTGAGGTGACACAAGATTGGAAGAATGGGCTCCACGTGTATTCACCATCAAATTGGTACTGACTGATTAACACTACGGTGCTCAAATGGTGGTGGTGTTCTCCAGGGATTAGGGGGTTGGGGGGGTAGACTCACAACTGAGGGATGTGGTGAGCATTGTGGAGGGAAGGGGCATACCTCTAACCCTTGCTAGGGAGAGGCAGAGATATAAAATGTAACCAAAATGTTTGTACTCTCATATTTTCCTGAAATAAAAAATTTAAAAAAAATAAATAGAAAGAAAGAAAGAAAGAAAGAAAGAAAGAAAGAAAGAAAGACAGACAGAAAGAAAGAAAGAAAGAAAGAAAGAAAGAAAGAAGGTGGCTTTAGCACTGCATAGTGTAGGCCCTGTGATTGAGAAGGACAAGATGAAATGGTAGTCCCTAAGAGGTAGATCTAAGAGAAAGAACAGGGTCTCTGGACCTACAGATCTCAGAAAGCCATGTGTGTATTTCATTTGATTCTAAGTCCTATGTCAGCACTATAACTGGTCCATAGAATGGCATATAACAGAGATTTGTGCTGTTAAAAATCCAATATATCATAGAACTGTTGGTGGTGGTGGTGCAGGGTGTATGTGTGTCTACAATTTATAGACCATCAGAGCTTTTTGAGTAATCAGTATGGATAATTATTTATACATTTTCATAAAAGTGTGTACAGAAATCTGAAGACCAGAAGAGCAGTATGAACTAATATTATGGATTTTGGCGTCCATAGAGATTAGGGAAAGAGTATACAATGAGAATGTGAAAGAATATCAGGGATGCAGCATAGGTAATACCAGAAGTAAAAGCTGAGTAAACATAAGAAAGTCCTCAGAGTCATAAAAGCAAAACCAGGAGGAAATAATATCAAATAAGCCAAATAAGGAAAGTGTTTTGAAACAAGAGAGTTGTCACCAGTTAAGTGCCAAGAAAGGTCAAGTGAACAAAGATTCCAAAGCTTATTTATGTTTGGCAACTAGAGGGACATATGTTACCTTGGAAACAATAGTTTCAGAGAACTGATAGGCCTTTGCGTTAGGGAGTAGAAGCAGATTGCACTTGTCTAAGTATAATAGCAAATGGTGGGTGGGTACGGGAAGTTGAGAAGGCAAATATTGACACATATTTTAAGAAGCTTCTACTCAAATAAAAGAGACAAAAGTTCTGACACTGCTACTGGCAGAGATGCAAAGGAGAAAAATACTGCTTCCTTTTTTTTTTTCACATGATACATTCCTGCACAAAGCATTTCACGCAGATTTAAGTACTTTCTGCCGGTAAGGGCGGGTCAAGAAATCATCACAATGAATTACTAGAAATGGTTTGTGGAATCACCTTTCCTCTAGGTTAATCTGTCCAAATTACTTGTAAAATGTGCCTGAGGGTAAGGAGATGAAGCACGTAAACCCTGGAGCCCACTTACATCTTTGCAGCACGGTTCTTTGATCTTTCCCTTCTTCTACTTTAATTAGCCTTCTGAGGAGCACCTTACAAAGGCTAAAGTAACGTTTCTCAGATTCTTCCTGGTAATAAGAAGATAAAATATATGAGTGGAAAGATTAAACACAGATGACATGGCCCTTACCTCAATTTCCTTATCTACAAATACTGGCAGCCAAATTCAATTACAATTTTCACATTCTTTCCTTGCCACTGTTTTATTTGTTTCTACCTGACTAAACAATTGGTTTTCTTCTGTGAGTTCTCTTGTACACTAATATGCACAAATATAAAGTCAAAAATGAATTAGATGAAAAGTCATGTTTCCTTTTTTTTTTTTGCTTTCTATAATAATTTTTAAGGTAGAAAACTCTCAGATATCTTTTTTATTTTTTATCTTTGTCTAATTTAAACTGGTAAACTATTTAATTCTTCCCTTTCCTCTAGCACACTAACAATAGAAAGGGATATAGTGAGCTTCTGTGTGATCCCTAGAGTATCCTACTTTGATAATCCCATTTCATTTAGAGACAAAAGATAAAAGTTTTGAATTATTTTACCTTCACTTTTTTCAAAATATCTTGGTGGCAGAGTCACTTAAGATCTTGTATGTAGCTTGATAGGCAGGTTTCACACCTCCACTTTCCTGGACAAAACTACAGATCACTTCAAGACTCAGCATTGGCACCAAAATGCAATATTTATATAGTGAATAGATAATGTTTGTTTATTAATTCAATAAATTATTTAAAGTTATTCTCTGGATAAATGTAAGAGGGTAATCAAAAAGAGACTACCCCTCCACCTCACCCCAAAAATTAAACAAATGACAGATCTTAAGAAGGAATATCTTTAGCCTGGAGGTCACATTCTACTGTTTCCCACTTTAGCTTTCTGAAAAAAACTTCTTGTATGGGGTCACATGTTAGTTTAATGAACTATCTGGCCTTAAATGAGTTAAGGAAACTTTGTGGAACGAAATAGGCAAATTGTGTTTTATGTGAATACCAAGCTGATTATTGCTTAATTTCTACTTGACTGTAATGTTTGAAAGCTTTATGCCACTGGTATATTAGAAGTAATTTTTTTTTTATTTCAGGAGGGTACAAATTTTATGGTTACATTTTATATCACTGCCTCTCCCTAGCGGGGATTAGAGGCATGCCCTTCCCCCCACAATGCTCACTGTGTCCTATAGTTGTGAGTTTACCTCCCTCAACCCCCCATCCCTGGAGAATATTACTACCACGTGAGCACCATTGTGTGAATCAGACAGTACCAATTTGATGGCGAGTACAACTGGAGCCTATTCTTCCAATCTTGTGTTACCTCACTTCAGATAATGGGATCAAGCTCAATCCAAGAAAATATAAGAGGTCACTGTCATTTCTTATAATTGAGTAATATTCCATTGTATGCATATACCAAATTTTAATAATCCACTCATGAATTGACGGGCATTTAGGTTGTTCCCACATCCTTGCAATAGTGAATTGTGCTGCATAAACATTTGGGTGCAGACGTCTTTATTATAGAATGTCTTTTGCTCTTTTGGGTAGATGCCTAATAGTGCTATTGCTGGATTGAATGGTATTTCTATTTTTAGCTCTTTGAGGAATCTTCAAATTCTTTTCCACAGGGGTTGCACTAATTTGCAGTCCCACCAACAGTGTAAGAGTATTCCTGTGTCTCCACATCCACACCAGCATTTGTTGTTTTGGGATTTTTTGATAGAGGCAAATCTCACTGGGGTTAGGTGATACCTCACTGTGGTTTAGATTTGCATTTCTCTAATGATTAGAGATGTTGAGCATTTTTTTTGTGTATTTGATGGCCATTATTCTTCTTAAAAAAATTTCTGTTAATTTCCATTGCCCATTTATTGATGGGGTTGTTTGACTTTTTAATGATGATTTTTTTAAGTTCTAGATAGATTCTTGTTATCAGCCCTTTATCAAATGTGTAGAAAGCAAATATTTTCTCCCATTCTTTAGGCTGTCTATTTGCTCTAATAATAGTTTCCTTGGCTGTGCAAAAGCTTTTTAATTTGATCAGATCCCATTAATTTATTTTTATTGCTGCGGTGACTGCTTTGAGGGTCTTCTTCAAAAATTCTTTGCCTAGGCCAATGTCTGAAAGGGTCTTCCCAACATCTTCTTCTAGAATTACTAAGGTTTCATGCCTTAGGTTTAAGCCTGTTATCCATCTTGAATGGATTTTTGTGAGAGGTGAGAGGTGAGAGGTAGGGATCCAGCTTCATTCTTCTGCATGTAGCTATCCAGTTTTCCCAGCACCATTTATTGAAAAGAGATTCTTTTCCCCAATGTATATTTTTGTCTGTTTTGTCAAAGATTAGATTACCGTATGCAGATGGTTTCATCTCTGGATTCTCAGTC
>CAUYRT010030128.1:0-21562 GCA_963574885.1 Lepilemur ruficaudatus
CAACAAAACTTTTAATTTCATTACCTGCTATTTATTGACTCCTCGATAATGAGATAACTAAAGTCTCAAAAAAAGCAATTCAAAAAAGATCAAAACTCAAATTATGAATGTTAATCCTAAATCCATTACATTTATATTTCATCTTGATATCTTTTTTTTTTTTTTTTTTTTTTTAGACAGGGTCTTGCTCTGACTCCCAAGCTAGATATAGTGCAATGGTGTCATCACAGCTCACTACAACCTCAAACTCCTGGTCTCAAGTGATCCTCCCTTCTCAGCCTCCTGAGCAACAGGGACTATAGACTTGTGCCACCACACCTGGCAGATTTTTCTATTTTTTTTAGTAGAGACAAGGTCTCGCTCTTGCTCAGGTTGGTCTTGAACTCCTGGCCTCAAGCAATCCTCCTGCCTCATCCTCTCAGAGTGCTAGGATTTCAGGTGTGAGTCACCAAGCCCAGCCCATTTTGGTATCTTGAGTGGGATATAACAGTAGCAGCAGTACAATTTTCCCAATATTATCAAATAGTCTCTTTAACTAAGTTAGGACAATTCCCATCCAGTATCTGTGTGCTTCTGATTTTCATCAGATATACACAAGTATTTAGCAAGGTAACTTCAACCGACTACCACAACTACTTTCAAATATTCACTACAATGTGCAAGAAAAAAAAAACTTACTGTCTCGAAGTGTTTCCCAAGCCCACTGGTCATTTTTGAAGAAGAGATGTCGTTTGATTTCTTCTACTCCATTTCGCCCTAATCTCACTTCTCTGAATAGAAAGAGAAGGAGAAAAGTGATTAATCATTTAAGATTTTATTATAACCTGTCCAGGTTTATTTGCAAGCAGAATGCTAAATCTGTACAGAATGACAAATACAGGTCTAAGTCACCTTGAAATTATATTCATTGTCAGCATTATTTTCAGCCCAAATAGAAAATAAGTTGAAGAGAACATTAAGGAATTTTAAAAAAGAATACTAAAGAAACAATATATAAACTACAGATCTGCTGATACTCCATGACTTTTCTATTAACAACGAAAATCCATATGAATCATCATCTTGCTTCACAAGCATAATGAATAAAGCACAAAGCATTTTCTTGACCGTTTATTTTTCCACAGTGGTAAAGTTATGCTTCTTCTTTTTCCCAACCAATACTTTTACTTTGGTAGCAACAACAGATGCTACCAGAAACTCCAGAAACACATTTTAAATTTTAAATTTCCATTTTATAATCTATTAAATATTTCTGATCAATCAAAAGCCAGTGACAACTAATTCTTGACACTGCTACAAAATTCAGAGCTTTCACTGGACAAGTTACTGATCATGGGCCTCTTTTTGGTGAGCACAGAGATAAAGTTTGTAAAAAGGTGACTTCAGCTAAAGTGGAAAGAGGAACTTTCCTTTTGTTCGCTAGCAGTGTTTATAAATAATGAGAATACTCTGAATTCTAAATTATTTTTGTGAGTTAAAAGATAAATTGGTTTAGACAGGTGATACTTTCTCTAAGAAGCTTTCATGAACTTTCCCAGACTGGATTAGAAAACCTCTCCATGGTTGTTTGACACACAGTACTTACCTTACAGTAATTACTAGGTCATTAAATATGAACTGTCTGATTTTACACCAAAAGTTTAGTTTATTATATCTCAAACAAGCAGCAGTACAATTAATCAAAGTATGTGCCTAAACTATCGACTCAGTTTAGCCATCTTAATGGTAGCTTGCTTATGCCAGGAGCAAAGAAGCCTGGAGAGTGAGTGACGATGAAATCACAAAAGGCATTTTCCACAGCTTGTTGAGAACTGAGTATTTTTCCTTGCAAGAAGTGGTTCAAAGCCTGGAAGATGCAGTAGTCAGATGGCACAAGATCTGGTGAATACAGTGGCTGACAAGAGAGTTTCCAAGTCCAGCTTCTGTAAGTTTGAGCAGCATTGTTTTTGTGACAGGTGTTCTTGCAAGAAGATAGGTCTGTCTCTATAGACCAATGTCAGCTGCTTAATCTCAAGCATCCTCAGCATTTTGTCCAATTGGTTGCAGCAGACATATGCTGTTATTGACTGACCAGACCTCATGAAGCTGTAGCGGATAATACGAGTGCTGGACCACCAAACAGACATCATTAGCTTTTTCTGATGAATATTTGGCTTTAGACTGTTTAAGCACTTCATCTTTATCCAACCATTGTGCCAAACACTTGCAACTGTCAAAAAGAATCCATTTTTCATCACACACAGCAATATGTGCAAAAGTGGTTCACCTTTATGTCATGACAGCAAAGAAAGGCAAGTTTTGAATGATTTCTCTTCTGATGCTTGTTTAATTCATGTGGAACCCATCTATCCAGCTTCATTACCTTGCCCATTTGTTTCCAATGCTCCAAAATTGTTGGACTAGTAACGTCAAACCTTGCTGCTAATTCACGCATAGACTGAGATGAAATTGCTTCCACTATAGCTTTCAGCTCATCATTATCCACCTTGGTCTCAGGTCACTCACATGGCTCGTTTTCAAGATGAAAATCACTGGAATAGAACTTCTCAAATCATCGATGTACTGTGCATTCATTAGCCACATCCTTCCCAAATACTTCATTGATATTTCAAGCTGCCTGTACTGCACTGGTTCCATAACAGAACTCATACAAAAATAACATGAATTTTTGACCACAGTTTCACAAAAATTGCTCTAAAAAAAATGTGAAGTGTCAAAGTGAAAATGTCAGAGGTATCAACTGTCAAACTTTGTACTTAAAGAAATTGGACATTTCATACTTAATAACCTAAATATTTTTCTGTACTATAAATATCTGGTTTGCTTGTCTAATTGCCCCAAACAGCTATGAGGTCTTTCAGAAAAGGGGCTGTGTAGCTAGCTCTCTTCTACATTCCTAGCACTAATATACAGGATAGTACAGCTCTTTATATTAAAATGTAAAAGTTTGAAAAATTACACTTCCTTTCAAGCTCTAAGGGATATAATGAAGGATGATAAAGTTAATTTTAATTAAAGTGAGTCTCAAATTGAAACATATTTAAAAGTACTAGGCCTCCCTACTATTTAAATAAACAATATACAATCATAAACATTAAATGTAACCTTACAAATTCACTGGTTCAGTTTTTAAATTTCAAAAGTAAACCACAAGGATATACATAATATGCCATTTTTATTTCAAAAACATATACATGTACATACATTTATAAAAATGCCTGTTGAATCTGGAAGATACAACACCAATGACTATGTCTACAAGAAAGGAAGTGGGAAATACATACTTTCTTATAGCTTTATGCTATTTACTTTAACAAGTATACACTGTATATCATCAAATCTAAAATGGCATAAATTAGAAGATGTATCATCATTTTTGTATCACTAGGGGAAAAAAGCTCTCCATTAAATTAATACATGCCATTGATTGTGAGATGCACTCTGATTTCAGAGACGTTAACATATTAAAAAAATTTTTAGACTCCATGAAATACACTATCCTTTTTATAATTAGCCAAGTTAAAAACTTAACAACAAAAGAAAAAAATTATCTGGTTTGGCCATCAGCCAGGCCTATATATTTATCCCAATTTCTTTGGCACAATAAGCAAGTCAAGATCCAGAAAAGACATCCAGAACAACACAAAATTATATCAGGTTTAACTGTCATGAATGATTTTTGGAATTATTACATTCTAATAATTCACATGGAGGAGTTCAGATACAGACCTTAAAAACTGAGTGACAAGATGAGAAGTTCTTAGAATTAATAGAAATTCAATGTTAAAACTATTTACCTGTCAGTAAGGAAGGCACAAATAAGATTTTTTGCTTCTTTTGATATGTCATTATCATCAGGGAAGGTAAGTGAATTTTTATGGTTCATAATCTTACTATAAGTCCCAACCAGAGAATCTGCATAAAAAGGTGTATCACCTGAAAATTCGATAGAGAAAACAAAAGCAAAATAAAATACATTCGAAAAAAATCTGTTTCAAAGAAAGTCAAAGATTAAGTATGTGTTAAACTAAAAACATACACTTAACATAAAACAAGAATACATCACAAAGTTGCTCTAAGCTTCTAAACAGCTTTTAAAAACACATACAAAGTAGGTTTAGATCATGTTTATTTCCTACAAAATCAACACTGCTTAATGTAATAAGTATTATACTAGAAGCAGCCAACTGGTGAATTTTGAGAACTGTATTCGAGAAATAAAATCCTCCTTTACTTACCTACAAGCATTTCATATAAAAATACCCCAACTGACCACCAGTCACATTCTCTTCCATAATAACCATCACCACCTTGGGATTTTAATACTTCTGGGGAAATATAATCAGGTGTTCCAACTGCTGTATCACATCGTACCATACCTTCCTAAAAAGAGTGGCAGGTCAAGTTCTGAATTAGGATATAAAGTCTCAATTATTTAAAATTTCTTTCTTCTTAATATAATCTGTAGAACTCCAAATCTTTGGGCTATAAATATCACATCATATCAAACCTTAATGCAAACTTGACAAAAGTTAACATGGTTTAATCATATATACATACTATTATACAACATATTCATAATATATACATATATACCATATAATGAGAATCAGTGATATTTATTTTGTAGTAATAGTCACCAGAAAGACATATTGCCACCATTTATTAATTTCCCCAGTTGCTTCAATATTATGATCTCATTTTAACTGCAGAAAACAAGTACATAAGCCAAGGCAAATAGATTGAGGGGCTGATAGGATGGGGCATTTTATAACTTATTAATATAAATGCTGACTTCATAATTTTTTACTAAAACAGCTATTCGTAAGAAAACGTACAAAAGTTATCTGTACAAACATAAAATGGGGAAACGTGTGTGGGAAAAGAGCATAATAGTGTTAAGCACACTGAATATCTGTCTGATAAGTACTTTATTTTTTAAATTTAGAGACAGAGTCTTGCTCTGTTGCCCAGATTGGAGTGCAGTAGCATGATAATGGCTCACCACAGCCTCAAACTCCTGGGCTCAAGTGATTCTCCCACTTCAGCCTCCCCAGTAGCTGAGACTACAGGCATGCACAACCATGCCTGGCTAACATTTTTTTGTAGAGATGGGGTCTTACTATGTTGCCCAGGGTGGTCTCAAACTGTTGGCCTCAAGCAGTCCTTCCACCTTGGCCTCCGAAAGTACTGGGATTACAACCACTGTGCCAATCTGATAATGCATTTTAAACCACCTCCTCCCCTCCAAAATATTTACTTGCTACCTATTTTAGCTCGTATTAATGTAACAGAATTATAATTAAATGTCCACACAAAAGTTCTCAGGCAGTACTTCCTTCTAACCAACAAATTTCCTTCTAAAATAGTAAATAGAGCTTCCTCACTATTGTTCTGTGATAAGTTTCAAAGAATATAAACTGTTTCAACTGAACATAAAGCAGCATACTTGCTCCTTCAGCTGTGTATATAAGTTATTATATAAATAGTAAGGATGACTATCTTTTAAGACTGAATCCTAAAACAAGCAGTAAAATCATTTACATGTTAACAGAAGGTAAGTAAAACACTAAAAAACACACACATTACTGAAATCCAACTTTTATGAAAGTCTGATTTTAACAGTGGCATAAGTATTTAGTGACATTTAAGCTAATTCCATTCCTAGTTACCAGTAGTATATATTACAGAGTTGTTATGAAGGATTTAGTAAATCTGGAAATCCACATTTACCCTGAATAGAGAGGAAAAAATAAATCACTAACAAGTTACTAATACAACATTGAAACCATGGTATCTAGTTCAACAAATAAGGTCACACCAATTCTGGACAAGTCCAGATACGGTTAGTAAATTCTTACAGCATTTCTAGAGAAACATTTATCTTGAATTAGCAAAAACTAAATTCAAATCTAATTAATTAACCTTATTCATCTTCATACAAGTACCAAAATCTGCTAACTTCAAATGTCCAGATTTATCCAGCAGCATGTTATCAGGCTTCACATCTCTAAGGGGAGAAAAAAAACAGTAGAGTATTTCTGAAACAGATCAGACACTATAAAGATTATGAATCAGTTATTTTAGGTATTCTCACCCCATCTAGATATGGCCACCCTTCATCTATACATGCTATCTATATCCATAAATTGAATTTCGTCTAGGAAATTTCTTTGTATGTTAATGTCTCAGAAGGAGACATATATATTTCCCCTTCTTTTAAGCAGAGTTTGATTCTTCCAGACGGAAAATCACATCATTTGAGAGAGATTAACCACCAAATATATAACCCTCAGACATATAAGGTAATTGAAACATACAAGATAGATAAATATATAAATAACTCCAGGACATGGTCTACGTCACTTTCAGTTTGATCCCTGACACGCAGGCACAGCAAGTGCACATAGGATTTAAGTGGTATGTGCAGAACAAATGAAACTATTCTAATGAGTAAATATGACTTACCCACTAATTAAAAGCAAAGTAATTTGTATATAGATAATTAGAATCGAAGTTTTACCACTCTGGCACATACCTTAGAAAACTATCTTACAACCTTTACTTTTCAGAATACCATATAAAATACATATAATCTGATAAGGGATATTAAAAGAATACATTTATATCAACATTTAACTGCAATGCTAAAACTATGAACTTCAAAGTTTTAAATTCTGAAATGCTACCATGTCAGAGGTGAGGAGAATGAGTAGATTTAGAGTGGGAAATGTTAATCAAATATGGTTATTTTAAGCTACTCCCTTCAACAAATGAGACAATTTAAAGCATTTTTATCTTTACCTATGAATAAAACCCATGGAATGAATTGCATCCAACGCAAGAACTACTTCTGCAGTATAGAATCGTGCCCATTTTTCAGGTACATCATAGTTGCTCATTAAGTTTACAAGGTCTCCACCAGGCATGTATTCCATCACCATATAGAGATAACGATCATCTTGGAATGCATAAAAAAGCTATACGAATACAAAAAAAAAACCAAATTCATCAAGATTAAACAAAACTGTTTCATTTAAAAAGTGGCAAAAATACTAACATAAGATTTAAGTAAAATAATCAAATTGCAGAACAGTAGTTGCAAGTACATTTTTTAAAAAAGACAAACACAAATGCCACAGAGACACGTATATATGCAAAAGAACCTTAAGCTGGTTTTTTTGAAGAGTTTAGATGAAGACACGCTTTTCTTCATAACTTTCTATACTATTTGAATTTTTTATACTGAGAATATTTTTACAAATTGTAACACTTGCAATAAAGAGCATATAAATCTCTTACGCATAGAAATATTGTATTTTTGTTTTATTGAGACAGGGTCTCACTATGTCACCCAGGCTAGAGTGCAGTGGCATCATCATACCACATCGCAACCTAAAACTCCTGGGCTCAAGTGATCCTCCTGCCTCAGCCTCCTGAGTAGCTGGGACTACAGGCCCATGCCACCACACCCAGCTAACTTTTCTATTTTTTGTAGAGACAGGATCTGGCTCTTGCTCAGGCTGGTCTAGAACTCTTGACCTCAATCAATCCTCCCAACTAGGCCTCCCAAAGTGCTAGGGTTATAGGTGTGAGCCACCACACCCAGCCAAAATATGTACTTCTAATTTAACTTGTGCATTAGTGGGGTCTACTCTTAAATTTACATCAACACCACAATTCTCAACTAGTCTATGATAAATTTTCAGTTATTCCTTATTAGCTGTGTGACTTTGGGAATTTGCTTAACCTCCCCATGTCCCTGTGACTATAATCCCTTCTAGAGAGTATAAGGGACTATACCTTGTTTAACCTCTTTTTTTTTTTTTTTTTTTTTTGAGACAGTGTGTTATTCTGTTTCCGCCGGCTACAGTGCTATGGTGTCAGCCTAGCTCTCAGCAACCTCAAACTCCTGGGCTCAAGTAATCCTGCCTCAGCCTCCCGAGTAGCTAGGACTACAGGCATGTGCCACCATGTCTGGATAATTTTTTCTATATATTTTTAGTTGGCCAATTAATTTCTTTCTATTTTTAGTAGAGACAGGGTCTTGCTCTTGCTCAGACTGGTTTCAAACTCTGACCTTGAGCAATCCACACGCCTTGGCCTCCCAGAGTGCTAGGATTACAGGCGTGAGCCACGGCACCCGCCCACCACCTGACCACAGATTTTAAATTGCGGCCTGGCCGCCCCCCCCCCGCCCCACACCCCTGCTCCCACCCCACCCCACTCACCTGCGCCTACCTCTCTCTCCTTCCCCACACCTCAGCCCTGTCTCTGCAGGGGTATCCTCCCTGCCAGAGTGCAAGCCCCAAGAACTGGCTCACTATCTGCCCACAGCCAAGAAACTCAGCACACAGTAGGCGCCATGTAGGCGTCAGCCATTACTATTCCTAGTTCCCTGCCTGCCTCACTCTGGGGGGCGGGGGAGGTTACAACAGAACCCACACCACCCCCGCACCCAGGGCATTCGGTGGGAACCCATCTTCTGCAAGGCCATGAGGACTCGGTGAGGTGACGCCTGTCTGTAGCTTGCCACCAAGAGTTCTGGCTCACAGTAAGTGCTCAATAAATGCTCCTAACCCTTGAATAACGGTGTTCCCAGAATAGTCCCATTCAAATCCCAGCTCCACAGCTGCTTCCCTGATTGCATCCCAGTTTGTGCATGATGACTGGGTCCTCCATAGAGGTGACCCTGCAGTTCCTTCACATCAAGGAAGGACACAGAGCAGGCCTGACACACAGTAGGCGCTTTATTAAAGCTCTGAGCGCTGGCTATTGTTGGCTGTGCTTACCCCAAACAGCCGCGCCCGAGCAGCCTGGCTGGGGCCCAGCCGCGGCCGGCAGCAGCAGGGGGCAGGATTTCCCGCTGGTCCGGCTGGTCCCTCCTCTGCAGTTCTGAGAGAACCAGCGGGGTTGGTTAACCCTCCCGCGCCCGGCCGGCTGGCAGCCTGGACAGCCCCTCGCCGGGCCGTTGCGCTGGACAGACGGGCCTTGGCCACCCGCCTGCCCCTCTGAGCCTCAGTGTCCCCATCCGTAAAACGGGTTCCCCTAACGTCAAGGTTAAAAATGAGCGTTCGGTGAGAACGAGGCGCCCACGCCGAGTGGGCGTCAGTCCCTGGGGCCATCGTCGCCCTCCCTGGGCCGGCACTGCTAGGGGGCGGGGGGCTCACCACCGTGGCGGGCGGCCGCGGTTATCTGGCCCGCCAAGGGCCACCCGAGCGGAGGTGACTCTGCAGCCCCCGGCCCCTATCACTTCCTGCCTTCATCTCGGGAACAGGCCGTGCTGCCCGCCCGCCCGTGGAGGTCACTGTCCGGGGTGGGGAATTAAAAGGGCCCAGCCCCTGCCCGGGACACTGGAGAGTGGACGGGGCGTGGGGAGCAGGCCGGGTCGGCGTGGGGCGTCTGCGCGGCCGCCCCAGGGAAAGGCGCGGCCCCTTTAAGAGCGCAGCCCCGCCCGCCCCCTCCGGGCGAGCCGAATTCCAGGGAGGCGGGGCGGAGACGGAGGAGGCCGCTGCGGCGGGACGGAGCCGGCGGAGGCTCGGGCGGCGCCTCCCTGCGGCGGCCCGGCCTGGCTCGGGCCCCCGCCGGGGCGATGCTCCCCGGGGCCGCGGGATGAGCCAGGTGAGCGCGGGGACCCCCAGCACCCCCTGCCCGGCGCGCACTGATGGGGGCCGAGCGGCGGCATCTACGGCCTCGGTTCCCCCCGTCTGTGTGACCTTGGGCGGCCCCGCACCCTCTCTGGGCCGGAGCCCGAGGACCGGCGGGGCCTGCGGTAACCTATCCGAGAGTCGGCCCCGCACGCCCGGGCCTGGGCCGCTGGGGAGGCTGCTCGGAGGAGGCGGGGCCTGGCCCTGGATGGGTGGGCTGCGGGATCGCAGAGATCCGCGACCTGCACTGTCGCCTGGGCGCCCTGGCTCCTCCACCCACAGCTCTGCGACCTTCAGTTCTTAGCCTGTATGTGCCTCAGTCTCCTCATCTGTAAAATGGAGATATACCACTGCGCGCTCAGCCCTAGCGGCGGGTCGTTGCTGTTACTGATAATAGGACTGTCGTTGCTATAATGGCACGCTGCTGGCGGAAGGAGGGGGCCAGGGGAGGAGTCTGGACCTTCCTGCAGAGGTGGGATGGGCAGCAGCCCAGCGCCACGGAGATAACCCACCCTGAGGTGGGGACCTGGGTCCCTCTCCTGTCCGAGGGGTTCAGGCCTTAGGTTTTACCTCTCTAGTCTCAGCCCTGCACCCTGCTCAGGAGGGAGGCCTCAGCCAACCCTCAATCCCCACCCCATAAAAGAGCCAAACAGCAAATCCCTATGGACACTAAGTTGTTTATAAAAATTATCCCACTGAAGCTGAGTGTGGTGGCGCACCTGTAGTCCCAGCTGCTCGGGAGGCTGAGGCAGGAGGATCACTTGAGTTGGAGGCTGCAGTGAGCTACGACACCACTGCACTCCAGCCTGGGCAAGAGAAAAACCCCGTCTCAAAAAAAAAAAAAAAAAATTATCCCATTGAATCCTACAAGCAGGTAACATTACTGTACCCGTTTTGCAGATGAGGAAACTGAGACACTGAGTGGTTTCTCACGACCAGCATGTAAACCAGGCATTTGGCCTGAGTGACAGGTTGGTGCAGTTGGTCAGCAGCTTAGTCTGTACTGAGCACTTGCTGGGTCCTCACAGCAATCCTGCCCTGTATCCCTGCCCACAGTGACTCTGCTGGCCCGGGCATGGCGGACCCAGTGGCGGGCATCGCGGGCTCAGCGGCCAAGAGTGTGCGGCCATTCCGCTCAAGTGAGGCCTACGTGGAGGCCATGAAGGAGGACCTGGCCGAGTGGCTCAACGCCCTGTATAGCCTGGGTCTGCCCGGCGGTGGCGATGGCTTCCTGACGGGACTGGCCACAGGCACAACCCTATGCCAACATGCCAACGCTGTCACTGAGGCCGCCCAAGCACTGGCTGCTGCCCGCCCAGCCCGGGGGGTGGCCTTCCAGGCGCACAATGTGGCACCTGGCTCCTTCATGGCCCGAGACAACGTGGCCACCTTCATCGGCTGGTGCCGCACGGAGCTGGGCGTGCCCGAAGTGCTCATGTTTGAGACCGAGGACTTGGTGCTGCGCAAGAACGAGAAGAGCGTGGTGCTGTGCCTGCTGGAGGTGGCGCGGCGGGGGGCCCGCCTTGGCCTGCTCGCCCCCCGCCTTGTGCAGTTCGAACAGGAGATCGAGCGGGAGCTGCGAGCCACACCCCCAGCCCCCAATGCCCCCGCCGCTGGGGACAACCCCACTGAAACGGCTGCTGCACCAGGGGCTCCTGCCCGCGGGCCTCGCATGACCCTCAGCGACCTGCGCAACCTCGACGAGCTGGTAAGTCCCCCAGGACTGTGTACGAGAGCCCAGATGGCAGTGCCACTGCCCACAACCTGTCCTTGAACCTCCTGGGGTCCACTCTGGTATCTACAGGACAGCGTGCCCCGCGGAAAGCTTGCATATGTTGAGCACCAAGTGTATACTTGGCCCCAAGGAGATGGGGAGATGCTGGGTGAGGTCATACAGGCCAGCTGGGCCTGGGATAGAATCTGGCTCCTGGCGTGATCTTCCCTTCCTTTATGTGCTAACCATGCACCTGCTAAGTGTGCATTCCTTCTTCGGGGGGCTGCATGACTGGGGCACCTCCTGTGTGCACCCCCTGCACTCAGTATCAGACAGATGTACCGACAGCCTCCCAGAGGCACAGGGTTGAGTGGGTGCCATGCTTGGCTGAGAGACCTTGAGTGTGGAAAGCCCTGGGCAAGATGCCTGGCATACAGTAGGCGCTCAGTGAGTGCCTGGGTAAGCCCCCAGGGGCTCTGCAGTTCCTGTCCAATCCCCAGGCACCACTGGGAGCCTAGCCCGGAGTTGCTGCTGTTGGAATGGGAACAGGAAGTCCTGCTTGGAGCTGCAGGATCCGTCCCACTCTGAGCTGAGGAGGTGCTGGCCCATGCCCCCTCTCCCTCCTCCATTCCCTGGACCTGGGTGTCCCTGCCACCCCCGCAGCCGGGCCAAGAGTTTCCTTCTTATCGGGAAGTTAGGACTATGATGTGCCTGCCCAGGAGGCGGGTAGCTGGATGGCTGTGGGCAGAGGCTGGCGCCCCACCCCCATCCTGGGCCAGGGTCACTCAAGGCCCCACCTGCTCATTTCCTCTGGCGCCACTGCCACTGTGGGCGGGAGACGGGCAGGGCCGCCTACATAGCCAGCCTGGCAGCTCTGGGCCTACGTGTCAAGTATGCTGGCCAGGCGGGTGGCCTGTGTGTGTCCCATGTGACTGTAGGGCCCCTCCATGAGTGCCCATCCAGGAGCAGGGGATCCCCTGCACTTGGGTCCCATGACCTACCTCCTCTCAGGGCCTGGCCTCAGCCTTCTTGTCTGTGACGTGGGGGAAAGGGGATGAGGACAGGCTGTGGGATGTTCCTGATGGGGGCCTGGCCCTGGCCTGATGACAGCCCCCGCATCTCATCCTGGGCTGCTCCTTGGCCCTGAGAGGCAGGAGGGGAGCTGGCGAAAGGGCAGATGTGGAAGCTGCCCCCACGTCTGGGAACACAGTTTCCATCCCCCAGTCCCCGGAAGGACTTGCTTCCTCCTGACCCTGGAGCTGCTGACTCCAGGCCCCAGGAGGAGGGACTTGACCCCTGACTTCCAGACTCTCCTTGGGGCCTCAGGTGAGGGAGATCCTGGGCCACTGCACCTGCCCGGACCAGTTCCCCATGATCAAGGTCTCGGAGGGGAAGTACCGCGTGGGAGACTCCAGTCTGCTCATCTTCGTGCGGGTGAGCCTGGGGCTTTCCCTGCAGGTGGCAGCAAGGGGGTGGGCTGCCAGGCCCATGGGACACAGCTGTGACCTGCCCACACTGGGCCCACAGGTGCTGAGGAGCCACGTGATGGTGCGTGTGGGCGGCGGCTGGGACACGCTAGAGCACTACCTGGACAAGCATGACCCTTGTCGCTGCTCCTCCACCGGTCAGTGCCTGGGTGCAGGTGGCCAGCATGGGGCCCATCTCTGTGGCCCCCTCCCTCACAGGCCGCCTGTCCTCTGCCCACAGCCCATCGCCTGCCCCAGCCGAGGGCCTGCGCCTTCTCTCCACCCAGGGTGTCGCCCACCCCAAGTCCCCGGCCTGGTAGCCCAGTCCCGGGGAGTGAGCGCAGAGGCTCCCGGCCAGAGGCGACTACCCTCAGCTTACGAAGCACAAAGGAGGGGCCTGAGACCCCACCCAGGTGAGATGTGGGAGGAAATGGGGGGGTCCAGAGGGTGGGGGTGTCAGCCCTGGCCTGCATGACTAGTTGCCTGTACTGGAGTGACTCACACCCTGGGAAAAGTTCCCGTGGGTGGGGGTGGGCCTGGCTTCCCATCTCCATGGCAACCAAACCAAATCAACAACACAGCTGGGGCGGTGCCGGGGCTTGGGCGGTGGCCAGTCCACTCCCTGCTTTGGTCTGGCCCGCCCTGGGGGAGATCGGAGAGCTGGGGAGGGGAGTCTAGGGCCCAGGAGACCTTCTTCCTCTGCCTGCCGGCCCTGGGCGGCTGCAGGAAGCTGCTACTGAGTGTCTCATTTCTCCCTGGAAGTCCCCAGGACAGATGCCCTGGACAGCCACCAGCACTCCATACCTGCTGTTCCTGTCCCTGCCCTTCCTGCATGCCAGGCCTTTGTGATGCCCCATCTCTCTCGTTTCCCTGCCCCAGGCCCCGGGATCAGCTTCCCCCCTATCCCCGCTCCCGCCGCTACTCCGGGGACAGTGACTCCTCAGCCTCTTCAGCCCAGAGCTGCCCCCTGGGTGCCCGCAGTGACGACACAGGCACTGGCCCCCGGAGGGAGCGACCCAGCCGGCGGCTGACCACAAGCACCCCCGCTTCTCCAAGAAGGCCCCCCACTCCGCGCAGCCAATCCCGAGACGGGCTGGATCGGGGTCGGCCCCGCGCGGCCGCAGGAGGCAGGGGAGCACAGCTGTCGGCTCCCAGCCCTGCCCGGCGGGCCCGGAGCCAGAGCCGGGAGGAGCAGGCGGTACTGCTCGTGCGCAGAGACGGAGATGGGCAGCACTCGTGGGTGCCCCGGGGCAGGGGCAGCGGGGGCTCTGGCAGGAGCACCCCCCAGACTCCCCGTGCCCGCAGCCCTGCGGCACCCCGGCTTCCCCGGCTCTCCAGCCCCAGTCCAGAGCTGGGCGCCACACCGGCCAGTGTCTTCCGCACACCCCTGCAGCTTGACCCGCAACAGGAGCAGCAGCTGTTCCGGCGCCTGGAGGAGGAGTTCCTGGCTAACGCTCGCGCCCTTGAGGCTGTTGCTAGCGGGACCCCTACGGGACCAGCCCCGGAGCCAGCTCGAGCCACAGACCCTCCCGCTCCTGACTCTGCCTACTGTTCTTCCAGCTCCTCCTCTTCATCCCTTAGCGTCCTGGGGGGCAAGTGTGGCCAACCTGGGGACTCTGGCCGGACGGCCAACGGGCTGCCCGGGCCCCGCAGCCAAGCCCTGTCCAGTTCCTCCGATGAAGGCAGCCCCTGCCCTGGCATGGGGGGACCACTAGATGCAGCTGGGAGCATCCTGGCTGGCCCAGAACACTCGGGCACCTGGGCGCGGGGTCGGATGGACACGCAGCCGGACCGTAAACCCTCACGCATCCCCACACCTCGGGGCCCCCGTCGCCCATCCGCACCCGCAGAGCTCGGGGCTTGGCATGCCCTGCACTCGGTCACCCCAAGGGCCGAGCCAGGTTCCTGGATCTGATGGACCAGCCCAGCTGCCCCAGACCCCACTCCTCCTCCTTTTCCTTTGTGGCCTTAAGCCCCTCTGCATCAGGGAGCCCCCTCCACCTCTTGAGTACCAGACCTCATGGGACCAGACCCCTCGGGACCACATGGCACAATGGGACCTCTGTTGTACATTCCGGTTGGGGGATGAGCGTTGCTATTTAATTACTAATATTATTGAATGCCTTAGAGGCCGCCGGTCCAGTTCGGTGTCCTGAGGACCTGTGGCTCAGCAGAGCCTCTGACAGTAAAGTTTTGCTCCAGCCACCTGTCTGTTTCTTGGGGATTCAGCCTTGGGGCCATCACACCCTTTTGAGGGTCCTCATTACATGTGGGGATTCTGGAGGCGACTGCCAGGAGGCCAAGCCTGGCAGCTCTGACCCAGGCTTAACACTCTACCCTCCCCGGCCGGCCCAGAAATCCCAGGTGAACTCAAACTGTTCCCCCTTTTATTACGGAGCGAGAGGCGTGGCATAAAGAATGTGAAGCTCCAGGAGCAGTCTGAGCACTTCCAGTCACATTCATGGCCAAGTCCTTGCTATCCAGTGGGCCTGTGACCCAATGAGGTCCCAGAAAGGAGAGGTCATGTCCAATGGAGCTTGGACCTGGCTGGGTCCAATGAAGTTCACAGAAAGGCCTGTCGCCCAGGAGATTAGGCGGGAGGTTTCCTCATCCAATCAGGGAGAAGACTGTGCCCTGTCCATTCCAAGTGAAGTTGGGCAATCTGGTCCAATCCAGGCCCCTGGCTGTTCCGGTCAAATGGGGGACCCATCGGCGGCGGCGTCCTATCTGGTCACATGAGGCTGCAGCGCGCGGGGTGCAGCGCCCCCTGCAGGCGTAGGGCCGGGTGTGCAGGGCGCGCGCGCACCAGAGCGCAGCGCAGCAGTTCGCGGAAGAGGCGCAGCACGTGCCAGTTGTACTTGGCCGAACACTCGAGGTAGCCGCAGCGCCAACCCCTGCGCACCAGGGCTGCCAGCGCGCGCCGCGGTCCGAATCGCAGCCGCTGCCGGTCCCGCTTGTTGCCTACCACGAGGATGGGTGCTTCGGGGGCGCCCGCCGGCCTAGGGGCCGGATGGGGATGAGAGACGCGGTGCTAGGGACCCTACGGCCGGAGAATCTCCCCATGGATATATACACGTAGGCGCATCCCCTTCCTACGCCCAGAGACCTCCCTAACAAACACCAGGCCTTGTGGATAAAAGACCGCATACAGCTGGAGACCTTCCCCTGGGCAAAGGCCTGATCCCAAAGGCCCAAGACCCGGCCCACGACGGTGGGAGAATCTGCCCACTCCCCCCGATCAAAGCCCCGCCAGACCAGCAGCAGCTGCCCTCCACCGCCTCCCGGCGCGCCCTTACCTGGTCTCCGCGATGCGCTGCCGCAGGGCCTTCACGTAGTCGAAACTGTCCGGGCTGCAGATGTCGTAGACGAGCACAAAGGCGTCCGTGTCCTGCAAGCTCCAATCCTTAGGGTCCGGCCACTCCTGGGGGCGGGAGGCCGGGGTTTGCGGGATCCCCCTTCCTACCATCCAGCCCCCTAACCCTCTGCAGGGGCTTTGATGCCACTGTTCATCCTCAGGCCTCGTCACCCCTATCCAATCGCTATGCCCCCTCCCCAAGCTCCACGGGCCCTACAGTCCTCATGGCCACCAGGGCAAAAATTTCCAAATCGTGCCTGGAACCCGTCGGGCACCCTCATTCACCCTTACTCTCCTCCCTGCACTCCCCCATCTTCCTCTTCCTTCCAGCTCTTCCCAGCCCAACTGGGCTCAGGTCACTCTCCTCCCCAGACGCCCTCCTGGTTATACTGCCTCTAAGACTAATTCCAAAGCCCTCAGCTGGAGCCCCACGATCCACCACGCCCCAGAGACCACCGATTGTCGACAGCTGTACACGTTTATGCCTCTGGCCTAAGCACCTGCTGGTCTTTCTACCTGAAATGGTTCTTGCCACTTCTTTTACTGAAGAATCCACTCAGTAAATTAGTTACAGGTTCAGCTTAAATACCACCCCCGCCAGGAAGCGCTGCTTAATCCTGTCTGCTCCTTTCCTCTTCACCTATCCGTGGCATTCAGCTCCTAGGACTGGAGGTCTGTCCGGGACTTTGCACAAATTAGTAAACAAGTGTTTGCTCCAGGGCACAGGAATGAGGGAGCAGAGAATGTCTCCCCTAGAAAGTACACCCCTGTGCCTGGCCCCAATGTCTTCACTGCGGCTCTGCTCAGGGCCCCAAACACACTCCGCACTCTCGGGGAGGCGCGGCCATGCTTCGCCACGCACCGATCCGGACCCACCCGTGGAGGCAGGCAAAGACAGAGGCACCCACAGGTGGAAGAAAAAGCCAGTTGGCAAAATCTCCCCGCCCATGGCTTGGGCACCTCCAGGCCTGCGGGGAGCGCTGAAACACTCATGATACCAGGACACTCATTCATTTTTCAATCCCTGAGCGCAGTCGGGCGCCCTGGGGCCATCCACTCGGACACGCACGTGTGCACCGACCACACACACCTCACAGTCACATGCCCCTGCCCGCTTCTCGAGCCGCTACCTCGACAGCCCCCGGGCTCAGGCTGGGGCCAGCGACGTCGCCGTCACGGATGCTCAGGTCGTAGACGGCGCCGTCGAGCAGCACTGCAGGCCGGTAGAGACGCGGCCCGTCCGTGGGCCGGTGGCGCTCGGGGTAGTCACCGAAAAGGAACTGGCGGATGATGGCCGTCTTGCCCACCCCCGGGGCGCCCAGAACAGCCACCCGCAGGCTGCCCCCCATGGCCGCCCGGCGCTGCCTCTCCCGGCGCCGGGAAGCCTCATGGGCCGGCGCCGCGCCGTGCGCCCCGCGCGCCCGGTCCGGTGCGCCGCGCACCTCGTCGCCCTCCGGCGCACCCGAGGCCGTGGGGGGCCAGGCCCGAGGACGGAGCCGGCGGCGGGAGGGCAGACAGGCACCGAGCGGGCAGACTGGTGGCGGACGCACGAGCAGCTCCAGCGGGGGCCGAAGCTCGGGAGCCGCAGACCCGGCGCGCCGCTCGCAGACACAGCCTCCGCCCCGCAGCGCGGACCGAGGCGCCGCCGGCAGCGCGGGGCCCCGAGGTCCGACCTCCCCGCGGCACGGGGCGCGGGGGCCGGCGCTGCCTCTCGGAACCTCTGTACCTCTGTCCTTCTCTCGCTCCGGCGCCTGGAGTCGCCGCCGCAGTCGGCGGCGCGAGCGAGCGAGTCGGGCCTCCCGGAGGCGGCGATGAGGTAACCGCCCGCCTGCCCCTCCCACCTCCCCCTGCCTCCCCGGGACGCCCCTCCCGGGAAGGGTCGTGGGAAGGTGACTGGGGGCAGGGAGCCCGAGGAGGGCCCCATCCCCCTCCGTTCGGCGCTCCTCTCACCTGCTCCAAAATAGCAGTCCCTTCCCACCCACGTCCGCGTCCGCGCCTGCAAAGCCCGCTGCCCCCCCCAAGCTGCCTCTTGACACACCGCGGCCCCCTGGAGTCTGGCCGCCGGGCTCGGACGGGGGGCGGGGGCAGCTGTGTGACCTTGGGCGCCTCGCCGCACTGCGCTGGGTCTCTGCTCCCCATCCATCAAAGCCAGCCGCCTCCAGGGGCTTCTGCCGTTTGTTGAGAACCTACTGTGTGTCGGGCCCTTTACTAAGCTATGACCTACGTGATCCTGGAACCTACAGCCTCAACCTGGTATCATCCTTTGAGAGAGGAGAAAACTGAGGCCCGAAACGGGGATCTCCCAGGTTAGAAGTGCGGTGGGGGTTGCAACCTCTCGGCCTCCGCTGCTGCGCCAACCTTCCTCCTGCCCACACAGGTAAATGGCCAGCGCTAGACCCTATTTCAAATGGCTGTCCTGGAGGGGAAGTGGGGACAGAGGGTGCCAAGCCCGGCATACACTGAGCCCTCCTGGCCCAACAGAGCTGGAGGTGATTAAATATAGACAGAACCAGACACTGCCTCCAACACTGCTAAGGCCATGCTTCCTGCTGAGTCTCTACCTGTAGCTTCCCTGAAAGGGGTGCAGCCTCGAACCATTCTCCAGTGCCCAGTCCCCCTACAGAGCTGGTGGGGAAGGCCTTCCCCATCACACAGCTCAGCCAGTCTGGGTTTGTACCCCGCCCCCCGCCTCTTCTGCAGTGGTGGGTCTCCCGCATCTCTGCCCTGCAGCCAAGCCCAGGTGTGGGTGAAATGCATAGACGTTTCTGTGGGCAACGCACCCACCCAGCCTGCGGAAGTGGCAGCAGGAGAGGAAAAGCGAAAGAAACCCTGACAGGTGTGTTTTCATCCTCTCAGGCTGATCAGGGGCCTGGGGCCACCTGCACGCCACTCCTCAGCCACTAGGGAGCTCAGGATGACCTCTGTCTAGTGTTCCAGGTCTTCAAGCTCCGTAAGCGTGGACCCCTGACTTCATCTTCTCTCTGCCATCACTTTTCCCTTAACTTGATTTCCCCTCTCACAGTGTAACTTTTCAGACTTCTGGGTTTTTAACTTTCCCAGCTTCTGTGAGCTGCTTCAGTCGCTTTGGGGAGCAAGGCAGGAGTGAATAAATTAAGTGCCCCCTTCCTTCTTGGCACTCATCTGCTAGGGGCCCTCCCACCCACCCTTGGGGTCCAGTTGTGGGTGTTCTCCTCTGGAAGATCTTCCTTGCCTCCCTCTCCAACACAGGGCCCCCTTCTTGGGTGGTGCTTCTTCAGGAACCACAAACAGGGCTGTGTGCGAGGCATCACTGGGTCCCAGTGTGTTTTTGGAATGATGGGGGACACTGTGGACTGGGAATGTCCTCAAGCTCCCACAAAGTCTTGCAAACTCCACAGGCGTGCCACATTCACTAGGAGACCAGCAGCAGATACTCACAACAGGTGCCATTTATCACAGACCTGCCATGTGCCGCGCGTCCCTATAGCCCCGGGCTCACTGGGGCTTGGGGGCTGCAGTGATTTGGCCACAGTTGTTCAGCAGGGAAGTGGCAGCACAGAGACTGGAAGCCAGGACCTTGGGGTCTAGAGCCTGACTTTCTTTTTTTTTTCAGATAGAGTCTCACTGTGTTGCCCAGGCTAGAGTGCCGTGGCGTCAGCCTAGCTCACAGCAACCTCAAACTCCTGGGCTCAAGCGATCCTTCTGCCTCAGCCTCCCGAGTAGCTGGGACTACAGGCTTAAGCCACCATACCCGGCTAATTTTTCCTATATATTTTTAGTTGGCCAATTAATTTCTTTCTATTTTTAGTAGATACGGGGTCTCGTTCTTGCTCAGGCTGGTTTCAAACTCCTGACCTTGAGCAATCCTCCTGCCTCGGCCTCCCGGAGTGCTAGGATTACAGGTGTGATGGAGCCTGACTTTCTGAGAGGCCCATCTTCATCTGGTCACTGCCTGCCCTCTGTGGCTTGTGAGGGAGACAGACATGAGGCCAGGCACAGACAGATGGAACTGGGAGCCCTGGGCTTCTCCAGGCCTGGGGAGACAAGGGGGCTTTGAGGAGGCACCAGCCTGGCTGGGGGTGAGGGGCTTGGGAAGGGCCCAGTGACACACCTAAGCTGAGCCCTGAAGGATCAAGCCACAGATGTTGGGGTGGGCGGGGCAGGGGCAGGCACCGGGTGGGAATTCTGCTCCCCCAGTTCAACAGCCTCCCAATGCCGCCAGCTGGGCACCTGCCCTTCCACCTGACCTTCTCCCACACCGCTTCTTCCCAACAGGGCCTGGTTCCAGTCCTCCCCACGTGGCATTTGCTCTACACTCCTCTGGCCCAGCTGTCTGAGCCACACCGCTGACGACTAACCATGGTCTCTCCTGGCCATTCACCATGGCTCCACACCACTTACCCCAGCAGTAACTCACCTCCTTGAGCCATGAATTGGGGGGTACCTTCCCTGCTCAGATGCCTGCTGCGTGGTGGGTCCTTCGTCATCATCATGACTGACCATGGCCAGTCTTACAGTCATTAGGACACAAGGAAGCAGGATGGGACTGGACTTTAGTCCTCTGCCTGAAGGTTTCTCCTCTTGGGTTTGAAACTTCCTCCCAGGGCTGTTTCACCTGTGCAAGTTATTTAAATTTCCTGTGCTTGAGTTTCCTTCTCTGTAAAGGGGATACTTGTCCTGAATTCATAGAGTTGTTGTGGGAAGCAGTGATATAATATGAACTGAAAAACAAGAAGACAATTTAGTAAGGTTGGGGAGACAAATTTTCTAAATATGAAATAATTGCATTCTTTTTTTTTTTTTTTTTTTGAGACAGGGTCTTGCCCTGTCACCTGGGCTAGAGTACAATGGCATGATCATAGTTCACTGCAACCTCAAACTCCTGGGCTCAAGTCCTCCTGGCTCTCAGCCTCCCAAGTAGCTGGGACTATAGCAGGCATGCTCCACAATGCCCAGCTAATTTGTTTATTTTTTGTAGAGACGGGGTCTTGCTGTGTTGCCCAGGCTGGTCTCAAACTCCTGGCCTCAAGTGATCCTCCCACCTCAGCCTTTCAAAGTGCTGGGATTATAGATATGAGCCACCACCCCTGGCCAAACAATTTGTGTTTTTTGTTTTTTTTTTTTTTGAGACAGAGTCTCACTCTGTCACCTGGGCTAGAGTGCTGCGGCATCAGCCTAGTTCACAGCAAGCTCAAACTCCTGGGCTCAAGCAATCCTTCTGCCTCAGCCTCCCAAGTAGCTGGGACTACAGGCATGCACCACCATGCCTAATTTTTTTTATATATATTTGTTTTTAGTTGGCCAATTAATTTCTATTTTTAGTAAAGACGGGGGTCTCGCTCTTGCTCAGGCTGGTTTCGAACTTCTTACCTTAAGCAATCCACCCACCTCGGCCTCCCAG